>JAJLXW010000530.1:33626-50056 GCA_030571515.1 Monosporozyma aquatica
TGTACACTTGTTAGGTGAAGATTAGAAGATTGCAGACTTTGCAACTTTTCATCCTTTTCCAATATACCTTTTCTCATTGTGATTAGTTCTTCTTCATACTTCTGTCTAATGGTGTTTAGGTCATTCACTTTATTTTCATATTCGTCATTTGTTTGTTTCAAATTATTCAAACTTGATGACATACACGAAATCTCCTGTTTATATTTGGAAACTTGTTGATGGAAACAAACATTTGCTTCTTTACTGGCTCTGTCATTCATCTCTAAAGAAATATTTTTCTGGTCGATAGTGTTCTCGAGTTTTTCGACGGTTTTATTCATTTCTTGAATAGATTGGTCCCGTTTAGCAATACATTTAAGAAGTTTTCCCTTTTCTATTTTCAATAAATCTATCTTATTTTGATACCATTTCACAGTATCATCAGCATCTGCCACTCGCGCTAAATCAGAGGCATTCTTACCATCAATTTCCTCCTTGATCTTACCATTCAACATTTGTAACTGGCCATTTTGTTCCACGAGGTTAGCAACCTCCAATTTACTAGTGTACAATGCTGCTTTGCAATCATCCAATTTTTTCGTTAGAGAACTGATAGTTTCTTTTGCATCAGCTTCTTTGTCCCTCAGTAATTCAGTCATATACGTACTCTTCTTTAAAGCTACATTCATTGATACCTTGCCAATCTTTAAAGTATTTATGACACCCTCCAGTTCTATTTGCTTCTCTTTAGCGTTGATGTTTACCTGTTCCATATTTTTAATTGATAGTTGTTGCTCTTTAATCGTTTCCTTACTGTTTTCAATTTCATTACGGAAGGATTCGAGCAATTCTTCTAGAGTCTTTATTCTATCTCTGTGTAGTATGTTTGAAGAATTTAATTCTTCACATTTTAAAAGTAATTCATTATTAGTAACTTCTAACTTTTTAATATTTTCATTAAGTAAGCTAACCTTTTTAATATTATATTCGATGGTAGAATCTAATTCCTGTTGAAGCAGTTTAATTCTTTCAGATTTACTGACATCTGAGTTTGGGTTTTCTCTTTCTAGATTTATCTTGTCAACAATATCCTTATAAGATGCTAACTCTTTATTTAATGTCTCGATTTTGGTTTCCAATTCATCTGTATATTTCCGTAAGGTTAATAAAGCGGTCTTGGCATCACTAATAATTTGTAAATTATCTTTATTTTGTACCCTTTCATGCTCCAAATTTTCTAATTTGTTTGATAATGATCTTATCACTTTAACTAATTTGGCATTCATTTCTTGCAATTGGATAATATCATTAAATTCTATTAATTCATCAGATATGATACGCTGTGAATCCTTTGAATTTTTATCCTGATTGTGATTATTTAATTCATTAATATAAGGAGAGATTAAATTTTTCAAAAACATTAATTGTTGATTTGAAAGGATTCTTTGATTTGGATTATTATTAATTGAAATAGTGATTAACAAATATTGTAATTGATGAGATAAATCTATATTTGCTCTTTCCAACGATTTTATTTCATCGTTCAACTCAGCAATGTGATCCTTCGCCTCGATTAAGTAGTCGTCTTTTGTGGTTAACTGTTGATCTTTATTTTCTAATAATAATCTTTGTTCTCTAAGTTGATCTTCTAAATGGTTAACTTTAGATTTAGACGAGTCTATTAGCGGTAATTTGGCCTCAAGATCAGATATGTACTGTTTCAATTGAATTTCGAGTTTATTCTTTGCCGATCTTTCTTTGGACAATTCATGATTTAATTGATTCAATTCTTGTGTGAGTAAATTTGTGGAATTATCTGCCTCCATAATTTGAGCAAGACGTGAATTTTCATCTTGAAGTGAGACTATAGTTTGTTTTAAATTATCCAATTGTTCAAATACGGAATCTGAATTTTGGTACTGTGCCAATTGGGACTGTAAAAGATCAATTTGTTGATCTTGGGATAATTTCATCTTTTCTTGTAATGCTGCCTCCTTTTGATAATGTCTCTCATTTTCATCAATGGTAGTTTGTAAATCATTAATTTTATTTAATTGTGATATTTTATCTGTTCGTAAAGTTTCCAGATCAGTATATAACCTTTTAATTTCATTATCTTTTAAAGTAGCATTGTTTTGTAAAGAAATGAGCTTGGAATTATATTCTTCAATCTGGGTGCGCTGTTCTTCCCTGGTATCAGAGAGGGTCTTATTAAGTTCAATAATATCTTGTGAGAGTTTATTAATATGAATCTCCGCCTCGTCCTTAATTTCTTTATAAGAATTCTCTATAGCTTCCCACACTCCCTTTTCTTCTTGTAAACTGACTCTTTGCTCATAGTATAATTCTTTGTCTCGTGATATCCTATCCATATCTGCTTTTATCGATTGTACATTTTCCTTTAACTTTGAATTTTCATCTTTTTGTTCATGTATGGATTTTAACAAAGAATCTTTCTCTTCTAGCCAGTGTTGCTTCATGTTTGTTTGCAACGTAATAAAGAATTGAGACAATTTCTCCTTTAATTCAGGTTCAATATTTGTAAACCCATTGATCTGTTCTAATGTAGTAATATCTTCAGAAGATAAAGGGTTTGTTATCTGCGTTCCTGTTGCCGCAGATTCATCTTGTGCAGGAGAACTGCTCTTACCAGCATGTTCTATATTTCCTGGTGAATCCATTTTATATCCACACCTTTATCCCTTGGTCTTCCCTTATATCCACAACCAGTTCCTAACAGCTGTAACCGCCATGTATCTGTGCTTTGTATCTCATTTAAGTTCCCATATTCCATCTCTAAATTTCAATTTTCAATTTCATCCCAAAAATGGTTAAATGCCAAAGGGAGGGTAACGGCATTTCGCAAACTGAGGACCGTTTCTTCGATTAAAACCCACACCCCCATAATTTATTTGAAGTTTTTGGGGAAATGTGAAGAAATTTCCGAAAAGGGAAATATAACGCGCAGTGGCCATGGAATTTCCGCATCGGGTAATTGTCGCACGGGCCACCCACGCAATTTTTCACCACACCTGGCCCGATGGCCTGTTCAACAGGGTTCTGTCTCCTTCTGGAATCATGGTTACCACACTCACTGGAAAAAGCATATATCCATTTCAGAGGAAATACTTCAAATTATTAGTGAAATTTTATTGAAATTGTATATATTGTTGAAGGTATTATAATTATTTTGTTAGTATTGTAATATAATCAGTACACAGAACTCCAAGATTCAAAAATGCAAATGTATGTGGTATGACAGAGGACTTTTTAAATTAGAATATTGCAATGGCAGGGAAAGAGCCAACGTTATTATCAAGAGACATAGAGGATAATTTTATTACCAATAGAAAAAAGGAGACAAACAAACTTATGAAAATGATATTAAACTAATTGATACCTTTCATTTTTTAAGCATATATCCAGTAATTATCCATCTAGTGTCAATATGCATAAATATGTGTGTTCTCAAAGATCCAAGAACTCATCGGTGCCCATCCAGATATTCTATGTTTATTTTTTACCAAAGTTTTTTGAACTAAAATTTTACTAACAATTAGTAATATGTTTTTGTACCATTTCCCAAGTACAAACACGTATATTTATATATGTATTTTTTTTTATTACAGTTTTGTTAAGACTTTGACTGGTAAGACTATTACTTTAGAAGTTGAATCTTCTGACACCATTGACAATGTTAAGTCTAAGATTCAAGATAAAGAAGGTATCCCACCTGACCAACAAAGATTAATCTTTGCTGGTAAGCAATTAGAAGATGGTAGAACTTTATCTGACTACAACATCCAAAAGGAATCTACTTTACATTTAGTCTTAAGATTAAGAGGTGGTATCATCGAACCATCCTTAAAGGCTTTAGCTTCCAAATACAACTGTGAAAAATCTGTTTGTCGTAAGTGTTATGCCAGATTACCACCAAGAGCTACTAACTGTAGAAAGAGAAAGTGTGGTCACACCAACCAATTACGTCCAAAGAAGAAATTAAAATAGTTGAATCGCTTAAAAAGATTTTATTATTATATCTCATTTATTAATAAATATATAATATTATAAGTAGTTTCTTTTATATATCATTTTTCAATTCAAAAATTTTAGTTTATCTCTATTAAAACAAACCCTATTGATTAGATATCTTCCCTTGCCTTGCTTACTTGATTTGGAAAATAGGACACAATAAATTAGATTTATACAATATATAAACAGATACATAAACATTATTATTATTTTTATTACCATCGACTTTAATAAACGCATCAGTATGTAAAAAAGATAAGGCGAACACCTCCTTATCAACGTCACTCTTTACATCTTCTTATTTTGTTCCTCATCGGAATCATTATTAGTACCAGCAAACATAATGTCATCTTCTTCATAATCAATAGCATTCATTGCTTCTTCAGTATCATTATACTTCTTGAAACATAACCAGAAAAGACAACCAGCAACAAGACTTGCGACAGCTAACCCACAGAATAACCATGTATAATCTGGATCCTTTGACACAGGGGATAATGCACAACCAATGGCAGAACCAAATGCATTAGTAACCAAGAAAATTGACATAATAAATGATTTCATGGTAGCTGGAGCCTTTGAATAAGCATATTCTAACCCAGTAATGGAGGCAAAAATTTCACTAAAGGCAATTAAAACATATGCAGGAACTTGCCAAGCGACATGAATCTTATTTGGTGTCCCCGCGGTTAATGGAGCATCATAATTTGGTCCAGTCTTATAAATGAAATATTGTAAGACACAAGACCATGTCATGGCAAAGGAACAAAACACAAATCCAAAGAAAATCTTAGTAATTGGTCTGAAGGGTGTCCATCTTCTAATTGTTGGATACACAAACCTTTCCACAATTGGGATGAAAACAATCAAAGCAATAGAATCAATACATTGGAAGAAATCATTTGGTAATCCATGTAATTCCATCATACTCCCCTGAGTGACGAAAGAACTAATCATTTGACCATAACATGTCCAATAAATTGGGTAAAATAAAAACACCTTACAAGCAGCTAAAGCTCTTCTAATTTCATCAATAAACTTATCAGACCATGGATAATTTTTCTCTGGGTTTAATGTTGGTTTAACTTTATCGAAATTAAATTTATTTTTTAATAGGATCCAAAGAACTTTGAAACTCTTAGCAATGACTTTATCACCAATAGGTGGTCTAATGTATTGTTTTCTACCGACAACAAGGACAACGACACCAATCCAAAAGAAACAAAATGGTAATAAATAAGCAGCCCAAAACCCTTTATGTAATTCCAATTCAGTTGTGGCAATAACGGATAAAGAACCAATATTAATCATCATATAAAAGATCATAAACACATTTTGTAAAGTGATATTTGGATCTTCAATGACTCTTTCACCACTTTTCAATGTCTTCACCCGGGGTTTCCGCTTTGGTAATTGATCAGCAATTAAGACAGAAAGATTAGCTTTAATCATACCTGTTGCAAGACCAATTAAGATGATGGCAGCAATAAACCCACCAAGACCAGTATTTCTATTCGTAATGGAGGGGATTGATGTCATGAAAAGGATAAACATCCCAGATAAATATATCCCTGTTCCGACAGAAATAGTATTATATTTCCCCCAAAAGGTATCAGCCAAATAACCACCAAGAATTGGTGTCACATAACACCAAAATTGGAAGAAATAAGAAAGACCATTAGCACCAGAACTATTTAATTGTAAAAGACCCTTTGGTGTATCATTTGGACCATTAGCCATATAATTTTGGAATGGAGTAGAAAGACCATAATATGAGAATCTCTCTGCTAATTCGACTAAAGCGACTAATAAACATCTTAGTGGGATCTTACCTTGTACATGTCTTAATGTTTGTAATTCTTCATCAGTGGGGGCCTCATATTCTTCATCAACTTCTTCATTTTCCACTTGGAAATCGTCATCACCGCCATGAATAATTGCATCATTATAATCATCATCCTTTTTGTTGGATGCATTTTTATTTAAAGAAATCGAATCATCACCTTCGACAATAATTGTTTTAAATTGATCTTTTTCCTCGGAAAAGGAATTAGATCTCACTTGAGTAACCATCTGTTTTTTTTTTCTTTCTCTTGCTTTTAATAGAGTCAAGATATTGCTAACTTTCGTTTTTATGTACGCGAGTGAGTATTAAGTAAATAGCCTGATTGAAAGATCCGTTACTTTTTTTGTAATATAACTTGCTCTACGGCTTGATGAGTTGGACATGTGAAGAAGGACACACGTAAAAAAATTATTGTGGGGGAAAGGGAGAAGAAAGAAAAACCATGAGGAAAAGGAATCAAAAAAATGTGCCATGTCTGCAAGGCTTTATAATAAATGAAAAGAAGAGGAAAAAACAAGTACTAATCTGGCTCGAGCAATTGAAGAGTAATCTGATAAGAAAGACAAAAAGAAAGTCTCCAGATCTTTTTTCTTGTTTATCACATTCCTGACTTTTCATAAATGGCGACCTGTTATCATTATCACCGGAACCACACTACTTTAGTCTTCCACGGTGGAAGTTCCACCGACCATGACACCACTGTTTTTCAATGGCACTAAAGCCTTCTCGAGGAAAAGTTTGCGGATCTCGCCGGTGACACAAAAAGCAAAAAAATTTCACCTTCCCGATTGGGAAAAAGGACAACTGACACAAACGGGAGAAACAATAGGGTGCACGGCTCTGAACTTTGGTGTGGCCAAATGGGGCTACTTCCCAATGCGGAAACTGGACGTTGATAGGATTCCCTCGATAACCTGCTGATAAAAACTGGTTATGTGGCAGATTATTAATGACTTATTACCTGCTGGCTCTTAGATTACCGGTGGGAATGCACTGCACAAAAACAGTGGTGGCACAAAAAGAATTGAGTACTTTGGGTTTTGTGTCACTAACCAGATCAAATGTTTGTTTATTGTTTCCCGATAATGGAATGCTGTAATATTTGCGTTATCACTGGGTGTATCCTCCCCGGTCACTTCACCGCTTCTTTCCGGTCCTCGTTGTATTCTCGAGTCGTGTTTCAGGAGATAACACAAGTGATAATCATTATGCTCCATGCTCTGAACAGGTGGCCGGTATCGCTCACATAGAATGATAGGATGTTTGGTTTGTATTTATGGGTGTGTATAGTCAATTTGAGTAACTGTTAAGTTTCCTACATTAAACTAGAATATCTCTTGTACTGTAAATTGTAACTAACAAATATCAACTATCTTCCCCTCCTTACCGCTTATATGATCCTTTCGAATCAGTAAGTAAATGGGCTCTGTTATCTTATTTCTTAAGAAGCAGAGGCCATATTCTTCTTCTGATCCTTTGAATTGAATAATTCTCATTTACTTTACTTTCCAAGTCTGTCTGTTCGATCCCCGACAGAGGCAATATGCACGTCTGTTCGAAAAATTAAAAAAAAAATTATCGAAAAATTTAGCGATGAGCTATAAAATTTTTTCTTAAAGACATCTCAAATTGCACAGTCAAAGTAGTGCAATTTGTCAGTTGTTTCACCCATAAATAGCCACTCAACGAATCAACGCAGTTCCACAATGTGTGCAGCTAAATTAAAGAACGAAAAACCACCTAAATTGAGTATAAAAGAAAAGCTCAAAGAGAAATCAGAATCGGAATCTAGTTCCTCTAGTTCCAGCTCTTCTAGCTCTTCCTCCTCTTCAAGTCAATCTGATAGTGATTCTGAGTCCTCTAAATCTGATGACGAATCTAGTTCGTCCAGTTCTTCTAACGAATCTGACTCCGATTCTTCTTCAAGTGAAAGTTCATCCTCATCTAGTTCGGATTCTGAATCTTCTTCCAGCTCAGAATCTAGCTCCTCTTCTTCCAGCTCAGAATCTAGTTCATCTTCATCAAGTGAATCTAGCTCATCTTCATCAAGTGAATCTAGCTCATCTTCATCAAGTGAATCTAGCTCATCTTCATCAAGTGAATCTAGCTCATCTTCATCAAGTGAATCTAGCTCATCTTCCTCATCAAGTTCCTCTAGTGAATCAGATTCAGATTCCTCTTCTAGTGAATCTTCCTCATCAAGTAGCTCAGACTCCTCAAGCGACTCTTCTTCAAGTAGCTCATCTTCTAGTGACTCAGACTCCTCTAGTTCTGATTCTTCTAGTGATTCTGATTCATCTAGTAGTTCTTCTAGCGATTCAAGTTCGTCTAGCAGTTCTTCCAGTTCAGACTCATCTAGTTCAGACTCATCTAGCTCAGACTCATCTAGCTCAGACTCTTCCAGTTCCGATTCATCTAGCTCCAATTCAGACACATCTGATGACTCAGACTCCGATTCTTCAAGTAGCTCAGATAATAATAAGAAGAAGAGAGCAAGACAGGAAGATGATAATGATAAAATAGAAGAAATTGTGAACACAACTTCTTCAAGTACCAGTTCATCATCCACACCAGAACCTTCTGACCACGCTTCTAAGAAGGCAAAATTAAATATATCTGCTGGGAAAGATGAAATTAAAGAGGGACAAAGAAAACATTTCTCTCGTATTGAAAGAGAAAAGATTTCTTTTGAAGCATGGGAATTAACTGATAATACATATAAAGGAGCTGCTGGTACATGGGGTGAAAAGGCCAATGAAAGATTAGGTAGAGTTCGTGGTAAAGATTTTACAAAGAATAAAAATAAGATGAAGAGAGGTTCTTATAGAGGTGGTACCATTACCATGGCATCTGGTTCATATAAATTCGTTGATTGATCAGCTTTTAGAGTAACAAACTGTATAGAATAGTAATTTTAGAGTATATAATAAAAAGAAAAGTATATTTATTTTTTTTTTGTGGACAAGCATGTGATGTAGAATTTCTGAATATGTATATGCATTGGGAGTACTTACTTTGTTTATTTTATCATTATATATGCAAGAGAAAGGTGAGAGGGAAAGTTCAATTCGGAGCACGACGAATACGTTTTTCATTAGAGTGTGAGAGACCAAAACTTGTCATGGTGTTATTATCGTGATATTCATCATCACTATCACTATCATCATCATCATCATTATCGAGGTCTCTAGTATGTTTTCGTTGTTTATATACAGGATCCTCCAAATTAGGTAAAGATTTTTCAAACCAACCATTTTGTAAATTCATTAAAGCATAATTCAGTCTTGTCTTTAAACCCTTAGATATTTCTCTACAAGGTAAAAGATCTTCATCCTCGACAGAAGAACACATTGGATTACCCTGTGAGTTAGTGGTAGATATAGGTTGTGGTAAAGATTGATGACGGCGACGATTTACTTTAGGGCTGAATAGGTTAGGGGCTGGAGATAGGAACATTTCATCCCCATACGTCTTTGGTGTCATGGGTGGAAACATAATTTGATTATCTTCCACGGGAGAAGATATTCGTGGTGAAGCAAACTGTATAGGTCGAGTTATAGCGCCGTCACCCGTCTCATTATTATTATTATCATCATCATTACCCTTCATTTCAGTAGAATCACTAAATGTGTCCATACTCGTTAATGAGGCCCTCAATTGTGTTGGTGTCATAACAAAATTTAATGGTGTGGAGGAGAGGTCCCTTACTTTATCTGGAGTCATTTGCTTAGGGGGGGTTTCGAGTGACTCTGAAATAGCAACCATTGATCCCACTTGATGATCTGCAATACTGCAAGCAGGACTTCCCATTGGATATCAAAAGTAGCAATATTTTTTTTTTTCCTGGAAATATTTTTATTTCACAATAAAGCTTCCCAAGCGAAAACTCCCACAACATATTCACACTAAACCGCTATTTAAATACTTTATGGCAATGTTATTCGAAGGCTGCTAGTTGGAATTGCAGCTTTCTTCAGATCACATATTTCAACGTTTTTCCTAATGCGGTAATTCCCAGAAAATTTTTCAAAATTGCGTCGCCTTTTCTCAAAAATTGAAAATTTTTATTAATATATATAAGCAAGAATCATTAAACTGTGACAGTTTCGTTTCAAGGGGATTAATTCAGTTCCTGTTCCCAATTCAAGACGGCTGGACTAGTCCCATTGTCACTCAGAAACGGACCGAATGGGTCTCTCTGCTACACTCATTGTGTTAGGTCAGGTTGTATATTTACCTCTTTACTTCAATTGCTTCGGTATTTATTGAATTGCTATATGAAATGTGTGCTTATTGATTTCTGCTGATGCCCGTGTTCTTCAATCTTTTCAAAAGTTCACATTAGGATATCTCATAATAAGTGAGCTTTACAATTCTCAACTCTGCAACAGACACTGCTACCGCAAAGTCATGCCTTGTTTCTAAATGAGTATTCTGTTTTGAAATTATGGTACTCGTCAATTACTAAGTACTCCAACGTGAATTTTTGAAACATAAAATACCACCTACGAACCAATTCCTCGAAGAAATTTGAGGCAAGGTCGTTGAAAGTACCCACATAAGTGTCAGGTAGGTCATTTAAAGACATATTTTGAAGAGCGTCGTGTTGTCTCTTCCTCAAATCCTTCAATGATTCTACCTTCAAAAGCTTGTTATGGGACAACCTGATAATAGTACTCTTACATAAAACCCTGTAAGGTACAAACACAAAAGAAACAAGGTTTAGCTTTTCTTTAGCAGCAAATGCAGTAATTGGTAATTGGAATAATAATGTTTTTCCAAAACCAGGAGGAGCATGGACTGTCACAATATTGGTATTAAAGTTGTAGATCTCAGCAACAGCCATAATTTGATCTCCTGTCATACTAAAATCTGAGGATTTGAACAACTTTCTTCCTGCATCGAATATATCTTGTATTGACTGAGTATGTCTTTCTAAATTATTTGTTTGACTTTCATTATTATTATTATTAGTAGCATTATTATTGTTATTATTTGTTTTATTATTATTATTTTTTTTATTATTATCTTGTGGCATGGTAATGCTAGTGAACAAAGAATTTTCAATATCTAACCATTCAACCCAACTGTCACCTATGGCAGCACGATACATATCCTCTATGCTACCGGTAACCCCTGCAGTTGTAGATTTGTCAGGGGCGTAAATCATCATCCCAGTGGTTTCTGAGTGATTGGCAAACAGTTCATTGATTCTCAGTGTAATGATATCAGTCTTCGGTTTTGTATAATGTCTATGCAAACCGACAATGGTTTGTCTGAATGCATGTAGAGTTAGCCTATCAGCAGGGATAACATTTTCTGGATGGCCTGATAAAATGTTGTTGAATTGATAGTAAGATAATAACCGGCCGCTCTTTAAACAGACAAAAATAAAGCTTCTTAGGATAATATCCCCAAACTTATTATCGGTAACGTTTTCTCCCTGGGTGGTACTACTCTCTAATTCCTCTTGTTGATCCAGGTGGCCAAAGAGATTTCCCTTGATATGGGTAAAATCATTTTCCATCATTGCTAGTACCAATGGCCTAATAATAGTCAAAAAATTAAGCAAATATTTGGTAGTGATTTTATCCAGCACCTTAAAGTTCTTCGCATGTTTTTTGCTCTTCGAATAGAAACTCACAAACTCCACCCTGTATTTTTGAAGGTCTACAAAGAGGTTTTTATCAAAATCACCGAAAGTAAGGATTTGAAGCTCCCCAAACCTATAAGGCCCACCTGCAGCAATATAAACCATACCAGCAATTGAAGACGTCATTACATCATGTAATTCGAATAAATCTTCGATGTCAAATTCTTTAGCAAGACAAACATTTGGAGTTTTGGCAATTTTAACACTCTCATCAATGATATCCCATAATGATAGGAATGGGTCGTCGTGGTATTCGGTACTGTTTCCACAAATTTAAGAAATTTGTGATATCGAACATATACATCAACTGACAGTTCTGTAGGCTTCTTGGTAGGCAATCATCAGTTCTCTGTAAAAGGTTTGCAAACAACCACGATTAATTCTTGAATGTTATTAGTATTAGTATTCATTTTTGATTCAACTTTTGATTGACGTATTAAAAGCTATATATACCAAAATAATTATATTTCTTTGAATAATATATACAGAAGTACATCTCTTTTTCTTTCAATTTTCAGTGAGGAGAAGTGCATTATTAGGAGAAATAATCGCTTAAGAATTTATCATTGAAGTATTTCTATTTCCAACAGGAACATAATGAGAGATATCCATCATATTGTAATTGATAATTGATATCACAGTAGCGCTCCTATTGCTCTTATCCAGTAATGAATAGTTGCTGATATAGGGTGTTTGCAATTTGAGATCAGCATCAAATTTGAATTGAAACTACTTTTTTTTCAATAAAGAGCCAGAGAGTGTAGAAGGGTCAGATGTAGTTCTATTGTACTACTGTTGACAATAAGATCACTTTAAAGCCAGACGTTTGAAGAAATAATACAGTCTAGATATATTTAAAAGTCGACTTATGGAATCTACCTTTACATAAAACAGATTAGACTGAATCACAAACTACTATTTTTTGGCTAGAGGAGGAATATACAAAAATGGTAACCCTAGACACAACTGATGATGTAAAAACATATAATTTGGTTTTGTAAAACTGAATAATGTTACAGTAATGGTAATGATGGTGTGTTCGACGATTCTCTGGTTTAAAAATTTGAGTATTCAAGCAATTATATGGCTAAAAAATAATATACAGAATATAATAACACTGCTAGTATGTTGATAAAACCCATTCGACCTTTTAGAATGTGATACACAGATCAAGATAGGCCATGACATTACAAAAACCCTATAGTTACAGATACCTAATATATTTAAAGATTATGTAGTCTTTGGGGCCACCGATTATATGGTGAATTTGCTGACAACGGACCAAAAAATGTGTGATATTTCGATACAAAAAACATTTGAGTAGTCAATTGTGCCATCTAGCAATATATTAAGGATATGGTGTTGTTTTTTTTTTGGTTTACCTCACTTCATAACTGCAGAATGTGAGTTTCTTGGCTACACTTTTGTTACGTTTTATGATGCATGTCCCTTAAAAGTGCTTCGAGAATAGTTTTTATTACCCATCTAAAGTTAGTTGTCGTAAATATTTCTTCTATGACTCCTGTGAGTCTGTTCTCTGCTGTTAGCCTGAGGGGTGGTCACCTTGACCTTATTTTAGCAAAGAGTTCAGTGAAAAGCGGAAGGTAAAAAAGGTACACCAGTCCACTGTTCAAGCTCAATTACTCCAAATAACTCCTTTATGTATAATACCGTTTTGTACAAACAAACATCTATAAGTGGAAGAAAAGATCGGTAAGTACGGTTTATGGTAATGACTACTTCCTATTCAAACCAATCTGGTTCAGAACCCTAACTACATTAAAAAAAAGTATTCTACCATGGATGAAGGCAGAATAAAGGATAGTGAACAAGATGATAAGAGCACTTCACCCCAGGATAGTGCTCCCATTGACATATCATGTTCACAAGAAAACTCATCAGAAAGAGCTGATTATGTTTACATGGGGATTCTTTACAGTATTTCTTTCCCAATGTATGAGTGCACTGGACACGGCTTTTCAGGACGGCAGCAATGCTGTACTCGTACTATGTCTAGAACTATCTTTCCTTTTTTATAACCTGACGTTTCTTATTTTGATGGTGTGCCTGATCCTTGACCTTACTTCAGAGCAAATGTGTCAGTTAAGAAAGACTACAAGGTTAGGAAGCAGGCTACATCCCATGTACCATCCAATGGCATTCTTGCATTATATTGTGGTCTTTGTTCTCATATATTATGCTGGAGCGTTGCATCTTCGCTGTACAGTGAACAATATCAATAATGTAACACGTACATTATTGGGTTTACCCAAAGTTATGACGACTAAATCTTATCACCCTTTCTTAGGCCCTATCATCATCATTGATGAAAGCTTACCAGTTATATGGTTACTACTAGGAATATTATTTGAGGTGGTTTTATTACCACTATTACTAAGATTTTTCGCTATTAAACTTATACCTTTCTTTACCTGGATTAACTCGTAGATACTCCCTCATCAATTGGTTTATAACGGATATTCAATCGGACTCAACTATTCTGATAAACACGAGACGGCATAGAATAAGCATCACCTGCTATCATTTTTCGGGTATAAACATTGAACAGAGGGGTGACACCTGATGAATGTGTGCTATCTTCGTTGGACATTGTTTATTCACTATAATGACAGAGGATAGGAAGGTATTATATCAGGTTTTAATATAAATGATTCCGGTTTTCTGTAAATAAAATACATAGAAATATAAAAAGTAAGATAGAGACAATTCAGCAGATATAGTATCTTTCTTTAGTATTGCTGTTTTATATATAATAAATTAAAGTGAGAAAAATAAAATGGATGGAAGAATTAAGATGGGTGTGAGTAAAAACGACTGTACAGGAAAAGTTCGGGTACCGTTGTACATTTAAATGATATTCCAACAGATGGAAGTTATTAGAAAATTTAATAGCCTTCTGCATCCACCCACAAAGTTTGGGGCTCAACCCTGCCTTCAACTGCGAAAACTGTTACAAAGAAAATGTCCATTTTGGGAAATGCACCAGACTGGAAAGATCTCAATGGCATCTTTCCGCATCGGGAAATCTCTTCTTTCGCCGAAGAAAATTTAGTCACCGAACATTTTTATATAAACTCATGGTAACTTTTATACAGGAACTATCTTCTAACTCTGGTATATACTTGGTAAGAGCACTGTGAAACTTACTCGAAAATCAGAGCTAATGTCATCACTAACCAGTTCTACACCTGTTACAACTTCCTGGGAGGAAATCGTCTCTGTTTTGACCAAATTAGTCAAACTTTGTCAAAAGGAAATAACCGGTGAAAATGAGGACAATCTCGATTGGGAAACTATCAAAGATTTAATGCATCAACTATCTTCTTTCTATGTTAACGTGAATTGCGATAATTTGGAAAAAGCAGCGTGGAAAACACCTTTAGATCCATTTATTATTTTACTTTCAATCGACAATGTGGATGAAACGATTGTAAAGAAACATTTGAATGAAACTATACAACCAGAGGAAGTAACTCGGTTAGTCTCTGCGTATCCAATGCACAATAAGTTATTGCTTACCTTCAATAATATTCTCTTATCGCAATTAATGGTGTATGATCGTTCTAACGAAAGCTTTCCTGGAATCAATCCTATATATAATGATAAATCAGCTGGCGACAAGGTCTTGGAAATGTTCCACCGAACTCTATCATGTTATGTGTTATACAATTCAACACAATTGTTAAATGACAATATTATGAAATTTGCGAAGGGGCCGTGGGAACCAGAAGTGGGTGAACTGGTTGATAACTGGCTGCAATATAATACTGATTTCAAAGGAAAAATGGAATATACACGTACAATATTAGATCCTAATATCTTTGTCATACTTTCCCAGAAATTAACACTCTCCAATGAAAAGGACGACGATTATATGAATGCCAAAATGCTTATCCCAATCTTACTAAAAGCCTGCAAAGAATATAGAAGCAATTTTCACATAAAACATCATATGATATATCCCTTCTTTAATCCTGAGGCTGTCACCAACAAGTGGGCAAGAAATTATACATTTTATTTGTTAAAGGCTATGAGGATTCAAGAATTGAAAATCTTTTCAGATTTTCTTAACATATATCCTCTAAAGGATTGTAAATCAGAACTTACATACTATCGTATCACCGTTGACCCTTCTGAGATATTGGAATTTTTTAGTAATTGCGATTTGACCAAGCCATATTTTTCAATAACAGACGACGTCTTTGACCCTTACGAATGCGAAGTGAACCGCGAAAATAGGACTAAAGAGAGAGATGCCATCACATCAATTATTAAAGTGTTTGCCAAGGTTCATGGGTATAAAGAGACCGTGAGATATTTTTTCGAGATACTTAAGTCTACTGAACTACCCAAGAAGCTCGTGACTGAGGAGGACCGAGATAAGATATACCATTTCGAATCAAACCTTCTTTGCTTATCTGCATTATTGGATGATGACTTTAAGGTTTTGACATATGAAGATTATAACGATACGCTATTCGAAAAGGTTTCGATATTTTATAAGATCGATTTCGAAGGGAATGAAATAGAACTCTTTAGACCAGATTATTTTCTTGGGACAGCTATAGCTGCCATAAAAAAAATGGAATTATCATTTTCAAATCTGGATATTTGTTTAAAATTATTGATTGAGGAATTTGGGGATCTAATTTGGGACGCTAGTCAGAATCTTGGAGAGATAGGTGACATATTTGAAGCGTTAGAGGAAGCAATAACCTTCCTCACAAGGAAATATTCAAAATCTTTGTATATGTACATCCCGTATTTCATGGAAAAATGGGAGAACGTAATACGGAAGCCATCTATTACGCATGAATGTGATACTGTTGTCTATTTACTTGCGTGTTCCTCAAACGAGGGGCCCAAGGTTTTAGGAGGGTACATACAACAGTTTTTAGA
>JAJLXW010000532.1:0-56663 GCA_030571515.1 Monosporozyma aquatica
TAGTTATATACTGTCCTTCTTGGACAAAGAACACCAGATCATATTATCACATTTAAAGGATGGTTAGCCAAGGTAACTGCCCTGTCGTTTATCAAGAGTTTAAAAAGCGATGTTGAAGAAATGAATAGAAGATCAGTCTATAGAGGCGTACAAAATGAGGTCATATTCAAAAAATAAAAAGGTACGTTAGGGAGTCACCATTTCCTTGCCCTGGCCAAATATAAAATTAGTACTATAAAACTTGAACCCGTATGAATGAGACCGCCCCAGGCAGGTCTCAAATCCTAATTTTCCCTCTTTTTGAGAAAATGAAACGGTGAAAAGAAAATTTTTAGCCACACTTTGGCAGTTGCCCGGACAACCCAATTTCTAATGAAAAATTTCCCAAAAATTGAATTAGCGGCCGGGTAAAATTTGGCCCAAATTCGGGAAAAGTTCGCACTATAGGTACATTGACGTCACAATTGAGGGAAAATAAACGTATCCTCCAAAAGGGTAATTACGTTTCTGGGACGTGAGATCCCGTTTGCATCTCATGAAATTTTACATGCCCAGCTAAGTTGGCCTTCAATCTCACTTATGGCAGACGGACGTCGAACTTCGACAGTCGAAGAAAATTTGCGGTCTTCGGTCGATTATGCTCCGACACTCTGGGAAGCCACGACGCAAGTCAAATACTTTATTGTTTTTAACTGGAAATTAGAATTTATTTAATATGATAGTCTATTAGTAGTCTTAAACCAATACAATACTCATCAAAAGTGGAGTAATAAATTGGAACCTTTCTCTTAATATTTGGGAAAGCTTAGGGAATTCGAAGGCACGCTAATACCCACAGAAAATAAATTTGTTATCTATTATTGTCCGTTTTGTTTGTATGTCAAGGTTGACCAGAAGCAGGTATCCCTAAGAAGGAATCCATTAGGCCATCCACAAAGTAGAAACGTTTTCTAAGTCCGTTAGTTCTCTTTCTCAATTTGGTTGAAGAAATATGTTATAGTTAACTACCATCTTCACCCCTAATATTACTCTTAGACTAATGGAATAGGAAACACTAAAGCCGAATTGTGGAATATTTTCCAATGACCTGTAGAAACGACCAAAGATTTCTTTTAGGGACTAGTAACTGTGGAGGCTTTTTTGTTTTTAAAAAAAACTATTCTAGAGACTTTAGATCCTAAAGCTAAGATATATCGATATTATGTATCTGGCATTTGCAAAGAAAACAAATAATCAAACCAGATCTTTTATCATGGCATAACAAGTTGAATTCACTCATTGAGTATAGTTGATTAACCAAAATAAAAATGAGTCTTTAAATGTTATCACATCATAGAGGAATAAAATATTATGAATTAAGATCATTTACGTAGTAGCCACCTTCATATTTGATATCTTTTCAAAGATAGAAATTATGACTTTCAAAAGTCCCTTGAAGTGACATAAATTAGTTTTATAAATGATTATATATAATCAACCCTCTTAATATATAAGTTTCAATTTATTACTAAATTTGAAGCTAGCCTTTATTAAATTAAATCTCCATTTTATCATTGAGCAGCGTGAACAACATATATGGATTTACCAGTCACGTGTAAGTTTACGAGTTGCGTAAGTTACCATATATATATATATTGTTGCATGTTCTTTATTAGAAGTATTAGAAAAAATGATTTTTTAATGACACAATAAAATTTTAAACATACAGATATGCATACATTGTAAGCTTATAATAACCTTTGAAAGTGCCTTTAGTCAAAATATTCCTGTTTAGTTCTAAGAAAATGTTAAAGATGATTCTGAATAAACATATATCTGGAAAAAAAAATTGGGAAGAACGAATAAAGATGGTGGTAAATCTATATTTGCTTACTAATAATCAGAACTTTGTCTTAATTCTTTTTTGTACTTACTTAGTCTAGTACGAGAAAATATATATCATTATCATAATATTCACCTTTACTACCGGGCAACGTTGAAGAGAGGAAAAGAAAAAAATTGCAAACGGCTGTAATATATATGCTGTTGTTACCACTAAACCGGGAAATTTATGGATTTAGTACACGCATATATTAAAGTTGTACCACAAAAGTGATATTGGGTGAATAATATTGTGTGAGGGTTTTGAAATAATTGAGGATCTGTAATGAGAAGTAATCGAGTAACGCATATTAAGAGTAATACTACCAATCCGTTATTTCCTTCTTATTGCCTTAAAAATAGGAAATGACCTGTAATATGATAAAGGTTGTTGTGACCAATGGTGCTGGTATATTAAGCCAATTTTTTTTTTTGGTGTTATTTCGATATGTTAACTGAGTCCACTAATATTTTTAATCTTATTTGCACCAATTTGAACATCTATAGAGCTTGCAACGCTATGGCCATAACCAGTTGATGGATGTAAAATTCCCATTGGGTCCCACACTAGACAAAACAAAATAACAAACAACAACACCACAACCCTGTCTTTCCAGTATCATGGTAGAATATTAGGCCTGGGTGCGCGAAAAATTTTTTGATTTAAGCGCAGCCAATTTTCGATTTTCCCCTCAACTGGGCCCTAATATTGGCCCTCAAAAATTCATCATTATATACGAGTTTTCCAAAAACTTTTTCCGCGCCCTCATTTCATTCGGTCGCTGAAGCCCCTGAGCCCAACGTGGGTATATGCCCGAGCTAGAAATTTCTCAACCTGTAACTTGCAATTTTATCATCAATTCTGGCACATACTACCACTAAAAACACTACTAAATTTTCGAATTCATGAGTGTATTAACCTAGATACCAAATAAATTTATTGTAATGAACCGTCATCCATAGGATTATTAGTAAGGTCTCAATTTTATTTTGTATGAGCTTGAATTTTCGTTTTCGCAAACCCTACAGGAACATCTTCCTTGAAAATAAAACTGATTTTTCAACATTAAATACCCTACACAAAAAATGGATTTTTTGTGTCCGCGGAAATAAAAAATGCGGCAAAATTTGAGGGCAAACTTTCCCGCCCCCAGGCCTAGTGCCGTGGGGCACACAAGAGCATGACACATCTCCAGTAGTTCCTATTCCTATTCCTGTTCCCATTCCTATACCCACACCCACGGCTACGATTACTCGAGCGGTGTTATCTGTAACTCTCCTTCTCCCTTTGTGGTCCGGTTAATCCACTTCTGTAAAAACCATCTTACTAAGATTATGTAAACAGTATTATCTTGTTTCCATTTCATTTTATTTATAAACCCGTCCTTATACCATAAACACTCCACACACATATATAAGCTACTTATTCGCTTATCTTGTTTGCAACAAAGAAAGGAATACTTTAGTAGCTGATCTTTTTTTTTTTTTTTATTTTTATTTAAAGGCATCTTTCATTATGGAGTGATGAGCAAAACTCAACCAACACAACTAGAACCAAGGCAAAGGGAATACATGGCACGATATACAACTAATCCCCATCCAACTTCACAAGAAGATATATCTTCAAATACAAATGTAGATTCATTATCAACATGTCAATCCAATAACAGCAGTAATACTTCAATCATTCCACAACAACAAGAGGGGGAAAAAAAATATGTTAAAATGACAATGTTTAACAGATTCTTAGGTCAATTCGATCCATATAATTTCATCTTCAATATGGGGGTAGGAATGGCCTCCGATCTTTTATATTCTTTCCCTTATAATGCACATTGGCTGCGCATTTGTTCATATATTATGTTCGCCATTAATATCATATTATTTATAGCACAACAATTTATGTTCATTGCACATATAATATATTTCTCAAAGAAATATTCTACCACTCAATATTTTAACAAATATTTTAAAAATTTATCCAAAAATGTGTTTTGGGGCACGTACCCAATGGGGTTAGTCACCATTATCAATTATATTAATGGATTAGGGAACCAATTTTACACCCAGGGCAAAATCACCGTCGCTAAAAGAATATTAAGACTAGTCTATATATTGTGGTGGTACGATATTATTGTATCCGTGTTTATCGCATGGGGGATCACTTTCATCATTTGGCAAAATTATTATTTCCAAGATGGATTAGGCCCGTGGAAGTACAAATTTGAAAAAGTCGCTGCAGAACATATCAAAAGTGTCCTATTATTAGCCATCATCCCCATGGTGGTCGGATCATCAAGTGTGTCCATCTTCATAATGTCCGATTTGGCTACTATCACATTGACCAGAAATATTCAATTATTAACTATGGTCATCACTACATTAATTTGGTTGCATGCAATTATTTTTGTCTTTATCTTAATTGGGATCTATTTTTGGTCTCTTTATATCTTTAAGATCCCACCAATGTCACAAGTATTCACTATGTTTTTAGTGTTGGGCCCCATGGGACAAGGTGCATATGGTATTCTTCTTTTAACTAATAATATTAAAATATACACAGAGACATATTATCACATCACTGGACAACAACAAAATATACTATTTTTAACTGTTCCCTGGTGTTTTAAAATTATTGGATTAATTTTAAGTTTATCATTATTATCAATGGGATATTTCTTTACAATAATCACATTTGTAGCCATAATATCATATTCTAAGAAGACGCCATCATCATCGGAGGAAAACATCGACTCGAACACTCAACCTACTCGAATCTATCATTTCCATCAAGGCTTTTGGGGGATGACATTCCCTATGGGTACCATGTCATTGGGATCCCATGAAATATTTGTTCAATATAATCAATATGTACCCATGGGTGCATTTAGAATCATTGGCACGATATACGCAATAATATCTATCCTTTGGACAATTTTTTGTCTTATTAACACTATTTGGTTATATGGTAAAAGAAGTTATAATGCATTAAAGACCCCCGTGGAATATGTCCCTGAACAAGATGAAATGAAATTAGAACCCATTGTATCTCAAGTTCAACCAGAGACAGATTTTGGATTCATGAGAGAGAACGATGAAGATGAAGATGACGAGGGCGGCGAATTAGGAAATACTATCACCACCAACGCTTTTTATGATTTAGAAAGACAAGCTACTAGAACTAATATACCCAATACTCGTGGGGATGGACCTCTTAACCGCATGTCTTCTTTACCAATACAATCTGTACCAGTAACAAATTCAAGATATAGACTCAACATAGCAACCACTGCACCACCATCACTAGTACCCTGAAACAACATACATTTATTCTAATCAATATTCAACATATAAACCCAGCATACACTATATATATATATATTCAACATATTATACTTTTATAAACACATTCCATGCCCTAACTCCAAATACCGCAGGGAAACCCTAAGCGCGGGGGAGAACAATAGGACCACTTTAGCAGACTATCAAAAAAAAAAAAGAAAAAGAAACAAAGAATAATTAATTAATAATCGATTAAGAAAACAACAATGGCAGTCGAGCGAGGCTCTAAGCAGATCTGTCACAATCCTCAAGAGACAATGAGTTGTAGAGAGTATATATAGTAAGCAGAGATGACTTGGGTACTCGCTACCCCAACACCCCTTGGTACATATGATGATCAATTCTTATCTGGAACAAGGCCCCAATCGTACAGAGCACAATGTCCACCAGTGCAACTAGTTCTGTGTCAACCAGTATCACATCCCTAGCCTCGACGGATTCTGATGACCTCGAGAAACAACAAACAGATCCAAAATCATTTAATGAGAGTGATAGAAGCAACTACAATAATAATAACAATAAGGTGGCTCAAGAGGAAAAATATGACAAAGTGTCACTATTTAACAGGTTCTTAGGTCAATTCGATCCATACCTATTCATCTTTGTCATGGGGACAGGTATCTCATCAGATATATTATATGCATTCCCTTACAAAGCTTATTGGTTACGTGTATGTTCATATATTATGTTCGCCATTGCATCATGTTTGTTTATATTATTACAATTTATGTTCATATTACATATAATTTATTTCACAAGGAAATATTCATCGGGACAATATTTCAACAAATATTTTAGAAACTTATCCAAAAACGTATTTTGGGGCACTTACCCCATGGGTTTAGTCACCATTATCAATTACTTAAACAATTTAGCTAATCATTTCCATGTAAAAGGACATCATATCGTGGCGAGAAATATGATTAGATTGGTATATGTTCTTTGGTGGTACGATATTATTGTATCCGTGTTTATTGCATGGGGAATCACTTTCATCATTTGGCAAAATTATTATTTCCAAGATGGATTGGGCCCGTGGAAGTATAAATTTGAAAAGATGGCTGCAGAACATTTGAAAAGTGTCTTACTCCTCGGGATAATCCCCATGATTGTTGGTACAGCATGTGTCTCCATCTTCATAATGTCTGATTTATTCACATTGACATTCAATCGGAACATTCAATTATTAACTATGGTCATTACCATTTTGATATGGTTACATGCCATAATATTCGTGTTTATCTTATTATTTCTCTATTTTTGGTCCCTTTACGTGTTTAAGATCCCACCAATGTCTCAAGTGTTCACCATGTTCTTAGTGTTGGGTCCAATGGGACAAGGTTCATTTGGTATCCTATTAATGACTAATAACATTAAACTTTATGTTGAACAATATTATCAACCCATACAAGGCAATACAGAACATAATCTTCTGTTAATCACCATACCATGGTGTTTCAAAATTATTGGGATGTTATTAGCCATGGGGCTCTTAGCCATGGGTTATTTCTTCACGATCATTTCTTTAGTAGCCATCATTTCATATATTAACAAGAAGGACGATCCCAATCAAACCACTCCTCGTATTTATCATTTCCATCAAGGGTTTTGGGGGGCCACTTTCCCCATGGGGACAATGTCCTTGGGGTCCAATGAATTATGGCTACAATATAATCAATACGTGCCCATGGGTGCATTTAGAGTGATTAGTACCATATATGGTATAGTGTGTATCCTATGGACGATATTCTGTTTAATCAACACAGTAATCCTTTATTCCAAGAGATCATATCATGCTTATAGAACAAAAGATAATCTAGTCCCCATAAAGGATGAAATGGCTTTAGAACCTGCTGTCTCTCATGAACAACCAGAGACAGATTTCTCATTCATGAGAGAATGTAGTGATGATGATAATGATGACGATACTGGGAGTTACGAGCCCTATGAAGACAATATCGAGGGGATCATGGAATTCAATGGAATATATCCACCACGTTCAAGACTACACAGTATCACTACATTACCTGCCACATTGAATAGTGGCAGGTATCCATTTGACATGACATCTCTTAACACTCACAAGACCTGTCCTAACTAAGAAAACCAAACTCATTCCGTTTTCTTTCTTTGCATATTCTTTTTTTTCTTCTCCATCACCTTCTCTTATTCTTATCTAATTATATATACTTCATTCACACATTTACTAATCTTCCCATTTTGACTAATCACGTATATCTATCTTTGCATAAGATCTAGATCAATTACTAATCTTTCTTACTAAGATGCTGATTTTGTCTTATTAAGAAGCCCATCTATTTTTTTTTTTGATTTCATGAAATTTCAAATTTGTAAGACCCGAAAAAAAAAAAGTGATATTTAATGCCAGGAAGAACTCACATCGAAGAAATTGAAGCAAGATTTAAGTTTCAAACCATTTAGAAACGTAATTCATACTCTGCTTTCTTCCAATATATATGAATAAAAATATAACAGCAAATATTCTGAACAAAATGGCTCCTATTATTAAAAAACATTACGATTATATTGTTATTGGTGGTGGTTCTGGTGGTGTTGCCTCATCTCGTAGAGCCGCTTCTTACGGTGCAAATACTTTAATCATCGAAGGGAAACGTCTTGGTGGTACTTGTGTCAATGTTGGTTGTGTACCCAAGAAGGTTATGTGGAATGCCTCAGATTTGGCTACTAGGGTGCTTCAAGCTAATGAATATGGATTATTTCAACAATTCCCCTTAACTAGAGAGAATTTAACTTTTAATTGGGAACAATTCAAAGAGAAGAGGGACGCATATGTGAAGAGATTGAATGGTATTTATGAAAGAAATTTAACTAAAGAAGGTGTTGATATTGCATTTGGTTGGGCTAAATTTAATAAAGACGGTAATGTAGAAGTGACCAAAGAGGATAATTCCGTAGAGACCTATTCTGGTGATAAGATCCTTATTGCTACAGGGGGGCAACCTATTTTCCCGGATAATATCCCAGGATATGAACATGGGATTAGTTCTGATGGGTTTTTTGAATTGGAGAAGCAACCTAAGAAAGTAGTTGTTGTGGGTGCTGGTTATATTGGTATTGAATTTGCAGGTGTATTCTTTGGATTAGGTTCAGAGACTCATCTAGTCATTAGAGGTGAAACTGTATTAAGAAAATTTGATGAATCTATTCAACATACCGTTACTGATCATTATGTTAAAGAAGGTATAAATGTTCATAAATTATCAAAAGTGACTAAAGTGATCAAGAATGCGGAGACCAAGAAATTAACCATTGAGATTAATGATGGGGAAGAAACGATAGAAGATGTGGATGATTTAATTTGGACCGTCGGGCGTAAATCTTTATTAGGTCTAGGTTTAGAAAATGTTGGTGTGAAATTAAATGATCATGATCAAGTCATAGTAGATGAATATCAAAACACTAATGTAAAGGGTATTTATTCCCTTGGTGATGTAGTAGGTAATGTTGAATTAACCCCCGTGGCCATTGCTGCTGGTAGAAAGTTATCGAATAGATTATTTGGCCCCGAAGAGTTTAAGAATGATAAATTAGATTACACTAATGTACCCAGTGTAGTGTTTGCTCACCCAGAGGCAGGTAGTATTGGTCTCACTGAGAAACAAGCCGTGGAGAAATATGGTCAAGAGAATTTAAAGATTTATAACACTCAATTCACTGGGATGTATTATGCTATGTTAACAGAGAAATCTCCAATTAGATATAAATTAATTTGTGCTGGACCTGAGGAAAAAGTGGTTGGTTTACATTTAGTTGGTGATTCATCAGCTGAAATGTTACAAGGGTTTGGCGTTGCCATTAAGATGGGTGCCACAAAGAAAGATTTCGATAATTGTGTGGCTATTCATCCAACTAGTGCTGAAGAATTAGTGACACTACGTTAAGAGTACTTTCTGTATTTCTTTTTTTTTAATGTATATATAATGTATATATATATATATATATGGTATCTCTATGAATATTACAAACTTTCCATTTTATATTTCTATTTTTTTTTTTGGTATATTATTTCTTGTTTAATGCTGATGGATGTCCCTCATTTAACTTTCTAGTATTATTATTACTATTGTTACTACTATTTATTGAAGGAGCCGATTTTTTATCTTGTAAATCTGGTGAATTTGTATCACTAGTAGGGAAATTGAAAAATCTATTATTTAAGGGAGTCTGTCCAAGTGTAATATATGGGGTTAACCCTGTATTACCATTACTTGGATCATAACTTGGTTGAGTTGATGTCAAGGGATGGTTAGTGTTAGTTGTGTTGACGTTTGTTATTGGATTTGGATTTGACGGTACTGCAAATTTATTATTCATGGTAAAATTCCAATCTGGGAATACAGAGGGAGATGGAATGACTAAATCATTAACATATTTAGAAGGCAATGGATTATTATTATTATTAGTAGTATTATTATTATTCATTTGTGATGGATCATGTGAATATGTCGGGGAAGAAGATGACCTTCCTGGAATAACTTGTTGTGTATATCGTTGAGAAGGGAACTGTACTTGTTGTTGTTGTTGTTGCTGTGCTACATTAAATGCTCTGGTGGGTATCAAAGGTGAAGTAGTGGTAGGAATGTTGTTGTTAATAACTGAAGTGGATATTTTCAAATTAGTATTGTTGTTGTTGTTGTTATTATTTGGTGGATGAAAATTCGAACTTTGTAAAGGAGTAGCAATATATGGAGACATTGCTGATAAAGGTGGTAACCCATTTGTGAAAGAGAAATTATTTTGACTTGTTGCCGTGTTTGGCATTCTTAAATTGTTGTTACTAGTGTTCTTATTCCTCTTTATTGTGGTGTTGTTTGTAGGGTTTAGGATTGCCGGCTTGGTAGTATTTTTGTTGAGATGATTTACAGGGTCGTTATCATTAGATGATGAAGAAGTGGAGGATCTTGTGACACTGCCAAGTTGATCTAGAGATAAATGTTTATAATGTTGTGGGGATGTATTGCCGTAGACACTTGGATTCGTACTTGATGGTTCAGATTTGATGGCGGAATTATTTTCACCAATGACATTATTTTGTGGTATTTGTACTCGTAGAATTGGACGAGAGGATAATTTTTTCGCATTGTTTGTTTGAATATGTTCAATTGGAGATTTATTTGGATCGATAATATTAGATAAAGCTGTTTTCTTTGGTGTTGGTGTGGTTGATGATGTTGTTGTTGGATTAATGATATTATTTAATTGTTGGAATTGTTTCTGTACACTTTGTTGGGTATGGGTATGGGTATGTGGATGTGGATTATTATTATTATTATTATTATTTAATTCAATTCTAAATTTTTTATTTAGATGATGATCATTATTATCATTTATAGTTAAAAGTTTCCTCTTTGATCGACTTCTCTTGTGAGTCTTTATTGTATTGTTGTTATTATCTTGTACATCATCATCACGAGGCTCAATAATAATATCATCTTGAGAATTATTCTCTGCCTCTGCATCGGATTCGGATAAATTAATATTAGAAATGTTAGCATTGGAGGTGGTGGTGTTATTGTTGGTATTATTATTTTTTGATTGATGAGTAGTGATATATCTTTTCTTTTTAAAATTTGATCCATAGAAACTTGGATCTTTAATATCATGTAAAAAGGACTTATCATTTGAATAATGGGTCAATAGATCCTTTGTGTCGACGGACGAGAATTCATAGAAAGTGTTGTTATGTCCCAGGATGATTAGTGTGACATCCACTTGGCACAGCACGGCCAATTCATGTGCTTTCTTAAACAAGCCTGCTTTCCTCTTGATGAAAGTGACAGTTCTATTTCTTTCATCTGTGATGGGTTCTATTTCGATTTTTCTTCTCCCCATGTTTCAGCTTCTGGTTTGTGTTTAACGTTTGTAGGTGTGTATCCCTTCCCTCTATTGCAGTATAGCTGGTGATGGTGCAGGTGAACGAGCACTATGTAGCGGCGTATGTATTATAAATGCTTGAATAGATCAGCTCAGCTCATCACTTTTGTTTATTTTTCACTCTCCAGTTCTCTTCACTCTGCACCTTCCCAAAGGGGAAACTGCGCCGGCTGCTATAAATAGCCCCGGGCCACCCAGACACCGCGTACAGCCCCTATACAACGTCTATACCCCATACCCATACTACCACTACAACTACTACAACTACTACAAGTACCTTCTACACACGGTGTGCTCAGCTATCAGTGATAGAGTCCATCACACAGCAGAGTACCGCAGAGTGTGGTGGAGCTGTACGAGGGCTCTCTTACAGGGGCTGCTCTACAGGGCATTACCCAATCGGGCAACAATGGCCCGCTGTTCCCCAGTTTTCCATATATATACCATATACTGTAATCTAAAATATATATACATGTACATAATAGGGTGTTGAAGTTGTTATTAGTGGGTGGGTCTCTCTCTCGAACCAATACACTACATGAAAGTATACTACACACACACACACACAAAAAAACTATCATGTCAATGTTTAGATGGGCTTACCCAGAATCTCCAGAAGCAGGTTACTGGGGTCCCACCACTGCTATTATAGATTGGTGTGAAGAAAATTATGTAGTTTCACATTATATTGCAGAATGGTCAAACACTATATCAAATTCCATGTTTTTACTCACCGCATCGTACTCCACATGGTGTGCATATAGAAATCATCTAGAGAAAAGATTCATACTAATTGGTCTCGGATTCGCCTTAGTCGGTGTCGGATCATGGTTATTCCACATGACTTTGAAATTTAAATATCAATTATTAGACGAATTACCAATGGTCTACGCCACTTCGATCCCCGCGTGGAGCGTATTTGTAGAATTTAATTGGTCTACATGGAGAGCTAATTTAAAACAAACTAATGCCCCATTAAGTAGACAACTATGGTTCCTCATGGGTGTCTTCTCTTTCACCACATTTCTAACCATCATTTATCTGAAATTACATATCGTCGCTTTATTCCAAATATTATATGGAATCCTAACTTTAACCGTAGTAGCCATATCAAGTTTATTCGCATACCATCTGGAATCAGATAACCCCCTAGTGAAAAGAAACCTTTACACCACAATGGGGTTAGGTATAATAACATTTTCCATGGGGTTCATCTTTTGGGAAATGGATCAATGGTTTTGTCCATTTTGGATCCACATTAGACGTCAATATTTGAAATTACCACTGGGTGTATTATTAGAATTACATGGTTGGTGGCATCTTCTAACCGGGATAGGGGTTTATACATATTTAGTATCCTTACATTATTTAAGAATATTAAATTTGGGACAAGAAAACCATTTCACTTTTATTTGGAGATGGGGGATCTTACCTGAAGTGATTAATAATGACCTGGCCATTAATACAAAATATTCTTTATACTTCTGGGGGCCATACGAATCAGAAACTATATCTCCATCTACTCCTTCTTCTTCTACTACTACTCCCACTATCACTTCAAACTTAGAATAATATATATATTATATATTCACTACTTATGCCAATAATAAATAAACATCCCTTTTTTTTTTTTTGTTTAAATAAATAAATAAATAAATATAACGTAACATTAAACAATACTCTTAGACATATATGGACCATCTAATTCATATCCTAATTTGGCATAATAATTTCTAACACCAACACCAGAAATAACTGATAATTTCTCACTACCATGTTCTTCACGAGCAATTCTTTCAGCTTCTTCCATAAGTAAAGTACCAAACCCTTGATGTTGAAACTTCCTGGGATCACGAGAATGTAATGGTACCACAGATCCATAAACATGTAATTCTCTCACAATAGAAGTACGTTGAGACGTAAATTCTTTACGATATGTATATTTCTTAGAACATTTTCTTAATCTTAATAACCCAATTAAAATATCCTTCTTTGGATCCTCATATGATAAAAATGTTTCCCATCCACCATTGGCATAATAATCTCTTCTAATTAATTCCACTTGATCTGGAGTAACTTTATGATGCACCTCTTGAATACCAACTTCTCTAGTACGTACATCTCTACATTGTGTACCAAAATCTTTCATTCTAGCCAAAGCTAATTCTCTTAAATTACCATTATCTACACCAGAGGTGACTAATGGCATGGGGATATCTCTTTGAACACGATAAATTCTAGTCCACGGTGGAACAAGAGCAAGAATTCTAGCCACTAAATCCACTAATGCATTAGCATTATATGACTTATATCTGCCTGTCTTCCATAATTCATATAACCCAGTACCACGAATCACTAATGTGGGATAAATTTTTAACCCATCTGTCCTAAATGATGGATTTTCAAAATATTCTTTAAATTGTTCCAAATCTCTTTCCATCCCCACATTAGGTAAATCTGGCATCATATGTGCCACCACTTTATAACCGGCATCTTTTGCTATAGAGAAAATCTCAGAAACTGCTTTCACCGTATGACCTCTATTTGTATCTCTGGCTACATCTTCATATAATGATTGAACACCAATTTCTAATCTTGTACACCCATATCTTAACATATCATCAAGATGAGTCTCAGTACAATAATCTGGTCTGGTCTCAATGGTAATCCCAACACATTTAGTTAAAGATTGTTGAGAATAACGAATGGCTTCATCTAAATCATTACCATTAAACCCAGATAATGCATTATGTAATTGAGTAATAAAATCTTCACGATAATCCTTTGGTAATGACATAAATGTACCACCCATCACCACATATTCCACTTTATCAATAGAATGACCTAATTGTTTTAATTGTTCCACTCTACCACGAGCTTGTTCATATGGATCATAACGTGCTCTAATGGCACGCATAGATGTGGGCTCATACCCTGTATACGATTGTGCAGAATATTCAAAATCAGAATCGGGACCACCAGGACAATAAACACAAATGTTACCTGTATAAGCAATATGAGGACAACGATGTGGCTTACACATCACTGCAACAACAGCAATTCCCGAAGCGGTTCTCACTGGTTTGGCTCTTAATTTAGGTAATAAATATTTCTTATATTGATCTGGAATAGAATTGATGATATCAGTTAATCTTGGTTGTTGTTTCAATTTATACTTCTTGGAATATTTAGTGATCAACCCATTCAAATTGATCTCTCTTGTAGATCCATTACTTAATGAATTAGTTAGTTCTAAAGTCACATCACTACAACATTGAATAAATCTTTCCTTTTCAGGAGCCAATTTTTTAGACTGGTTAGTCTTTGGACCTTTACCACGACGCCCCATCTTTTCTTATATTTTTCTCGTTGGCTGTACTTGACGTTTTAAAATTATCTAACTTCAGAACAATAATACTAAAATCTTTAAAGCTCAAAGCAAGTTTTACCCTTTTATATATTTAATAAATATACTTGAAATAACAGGGATTTTGATTAATAATTATCCCCAGGGCATCTCTCTTCACCTAAATTTTTTTTTTTCAGATGAAATTTTTCAGATGAAATGTGTCGTTTTCTATGATGAAAAAATAACAACAAAAAAAAAGCATTAAAATTGAAATTTAACACTTTTTAAAGGTTGGATTTACATGTAAACAAGTATTAAAACAGCGGATATACAGGTTCGAGTGAAGTTAGATCCCATTAACCCTGTGATAGAGATATATATATTCCTATTGCCCCATCTGTATAGATTAATAGACAGGGCCTTTACACACTTTTTTTTATTTTATAGATAGCATTTAATAAACGAAGAACAAAAGAAATGACACCAGAAGCAAAGAGAAGGAAAAACCAAAAGAAGAAGCAGAAACAAAAGCAAAAGAAGGCCGCTGCCGCCGCTGCTACCGCTACTGCTCCTGATGCTTCTGCTCCAATCATTCCTACTACAACTGATAATAACGATAGATCCATAGAGAGCACTAATATTGTTGGTATTGAACAACCCCAGTCAGATGACTCTCCAGATTTCTCACAAAGTCAAGTTCAAGGAGAAGAACAGAAAGATGATTCTTCTATAAAGAAAATAGAGGAACCAGTTGAAGAGCCAATGCCTGAACCTGTCGATGAACCAATTGAAGAGCCAATGCCTGAACCTGTCGATGAACCAATTGAAGAGCCAATACATGAACCTGTCGATGAACCAATTGAAGAGCCAATGCCTGAACCACAAGAGATCTCTCACGATGCTCCTGTTGTACAAGCTGAACTTGGAGATATCGCTAAACAAACCGATGACATTGAATTTGAAAGACTACCTGAATCCAGAGAACAGGAAATGATTGACGAAAAGATTCTTAGTGATGTGGCTGACATTGATCCTGAGGAAATCTTTAATGAGGAAAATAGGGGTCTAATTGTTACTGATGCTCTAAGCAATATTAGTGAATCAGAAGAAACTAGTACAACTAATGACTTTATTCAAGAGCCAGTCATTGAGCACATTTCTCACACCGAAGAAGAACTACCAAGTGAACCACAAGAAATTCTTTCTACTGAACTAATGTCTAATGAAATTAATGATAATAATGATGATGATATGAATAAATTGCAAGAGCAAGCTGAAATCAGTAAAGGGACTCTAAATGATAATAACCCTCTTAATATATCAAATCCAACTTCTTCGTCTAATATTGATATTACAGACAGGCAAGCAAGTCAAGCAAGCGGACATTCTTTTAGGGAGCCTTCCGGTCAAGCTTCAAAAGAAGTTTTACACACAAAAGCCGCTATGCAAGAGGATGGTTTAGTCGGATCTGTAGCACATGAAGAATCGTTTCCGTGGGAAGAAAAGCAAGAAGCTACCGCAGAATCAGGTAATTCTAATACTTTAGAGGAACCAAAATGGAGTCAGCATGCAGACTCTCTTTTTGAAAATTCAGACACAACAGAACGTTTACCTTGGGAAGAAAATAATGATGAGCAAGAACACAATATACCTACGGAAGATACCGCTAATATATATGAAAGTTCGGTAGAACCACAGCAGCATGATTCCATTAATACTCAACAAAGTCCTGATGCATCTGCGCTCTTTGATGACAGTGAAGCCGCAGACGAAACATGGATCCACCATAAGGATTATCAAGACCAACCTAACCTTACAACTACTGAGACCCAAGCTGCAAATCCTACTGATACGACTGCTGATATTGATACTTCTGGGACTTCTTCTAAGAAATTTTCCTTTTTGCAGGATGATGACGATTTACTAGATGATGACGAGGACAGTTTCTTGGAATCAGAAGATGAAGAGGAAGTAATAAAGAAAGAACCTATCAAGGCTGAGCATACTCTGCCCTCTAATGAAACAAATGCAGCTCAGTCAATGACTCAGAAGGTCCCTGTTTCGAGATATGCTCCAGCAAATCCTGTAGCCACAATCAATACACAGATACCTGCCGCACATCAGGAAGGTACTGTAGGTATAGTCCTTCCCCAACAGATAAGTAGTATATCCAGATCTACAGGTAGTTTAAATTCATCAAATGTACCCATATCACCTATACAAACTCAAGTACCACTTAGGGCTCAACAAGCAGATCAGTCCTCTCAGCAAGTCATCGAAAAATTAGCAGTTGAGAAAAATAAGTCAGATGCCTATGACTTCCCCATGGATCTGATAGTAGATAAAGTCAAACCTGTGCATGCTAAACCAGTGGTTGTACCAACACCAAAATTAGTACATACACCCATTATACCCCGAAAGGGTTCTAGGCAACCATCTATATCTACCTCAACTTCCCCTGGATATCAATCCTTAGACGCTGTAACTAATATGCCTGTCCCAGTCAACCCATATGCATCTGTAGTTAAAGAAGAAAATTCAGCTGGAAAATTACCTACAGCGCCAGTTGCAGTTGGTGTAGTTCCTCCTGCTATTAATTTGCCTACATTACCTCCAGCTGTCAACAATAGCATACCATCCATCCCAACCGCAAATACAATACCACCAGCAGCTCAGGGTAGAACATTTAGCAACGCGTCTGCGTCAAGTGTTTCATCAAATACAAGGCAAAATATGTATGCGCCGGTAGCAAATTTTAATACGGCTCCACCGAAAAAGACTTCACACTCATCTCAATATGCTCCCCAATTTCCAACTGTTGCACAGGTACCAACTATACCATCAATTCCCTCTGTACCATCTACTCGATACAGTTTCCCCCAGTCTCCCGTGACCACAAAAACGGCTATACCACAAGTTAATACCAACTTAGTTAATACAACTCCTGCTACATCCTCCCCTACAGCTTACACGCTGCCGGTGACAAGAGGAAACCATGCTAGAAAGAGATCCAGCTTATATTCACCAAATAGTAACGAAACTTCCTCCAGATATGCTCCAACGGTACATCCTCAATATCAGCAACCAGCGCCAGGTGTAGTTTCAAACGTGATCCCTCCATCAGCATCTGTTGCATTTTCTATGTATCAGCCTAATGCCCCACCAATGCAGTCTTTTCCTGCAAACTCACACCACCCACCTACCATTTCAGAGAAACCGAAGCCACCTGTAGACATGATAGTAAACCACCAAACTCAACCACCGAATGCTCAAGTAGGGGAATCAGATTCTACCAAACCTCCATGTGCAGTCTTACCTCAGGGTAAACCATTTTCCCAACCAATCGAACTATCGGCACCTGCTATTGATAATGCAGCTCTGCTTTCTCGTCAATTTCCTTTGTTTCAATGGAATGCTTCTAATAAGATCGTTTACTCAATTCCAGTGCTTGCAGGAGGATATGGAGAAAGGACAATTGATTCTTTCAATGTGGTGAGTTATGAGTCGATAGTCAAGCCTAACAATTTATTCAAGTCATTTCCTGGTCCCTTAACAGCTAAATCGAAGAAAAAGGATGTAGAAAAATGGCTTATTACTGTTATGTCGGAATTAAATTTAAATGTTGATTCTGTGGAGTTCTTAATTTGGAGAATTTTACAGATTAAATTGTCTGATACGTATTCTCTTAAGGACTTATCAGAAGCAATTTATGATACTAATGAACTTAAAATGTATTTATCACAACCATTTAATCCAAACCTGCCCCAGCCAAATGCTTATAAATTGGATAACATTGGACAGATGAGGGTTCTTGCATCCCTCCAAGTTGGCAATCATGATGCAGCTCTCAGAGATGCATTGGCTCATAAAGATTACACCATGGCGGTGTTAATCTGTAGTTTGGTTTCAAAGGATAAATGGACTGACGTAATCGATGCGTATTTGTCCGATGGTATTAGTGGCAATAGGGACAGTAATTCCTGTAGTATTTTGCTGTCCATAATTTTCCAGGCTTTCATTGGTAATGCTAAGGCAACAATTCAAAGATTTTATTCAGATACTACCGAATCATCGTGGGCTATTGCTAACTGGAGAATTATTGTTGCAGCAATTCTTATAAATATTATTGATGATGGCAATACAAAAAAAATTTCCACAGTTATTATGGAATTTCTTTTAGAATTTGCAATTTTCTTACATCACAAAGGTGTAAAATTGGCAGCTGCTATTATCTTCATGATTTTGAATGTGCCACTAACTAATATCCCAGTTTTGAGCGACTCCGACGTTACGTTCGATCATATTGGTAATCCAGCGTCTGTACAAAGTGTTTTGTGGTCTGAACTGTATGAATATTACGGTATCTTAGCAAATCCGAAATTATCAAGCTATGATATCATATTACCTCAAAAGGTATACCATGGTATGTGCCTTCAAGAACAAGGGCTCGCAGGTTTAGCCACCAAATATTCTGATCATGTTGCTAGTAAATTAAAGCAATCTAATAAGAAAGGTTTGATAACTTTAAATATGAACAGTAAGGTAGAGGAATTGCAAAGCAGATTACTTGACGCTGGATCGAGTTGGCTATTGAAACCAAAGTTAAGTAGTGTATGGGGTCAATTAGACAAATCTTTCAATAAATACATTGGAGGGGATGAAGAGGTTACCCATCAATCACCCCATAAGAAGGTTTTTGATAGTTACACTCCAACATCATCAGCTCATTCCTCAGTGGTAAATCTGGCCCAAACTCAGACTTTTACACCAGCATATGCTCTTAATGCAGAACGCTCATTACACGAAGGCATATCTTTTGGAGAGGCAAAACTTCGCCGTAGTCTTGTTCCTCCTGTTGGTGAGTCCCTGTTTAGACCGAGTAGCTATTCGCCTGTCGCCAAGCACAAGCATCAAGTAGATGCGAGTAACATTACAGAAAATGTATCGACCGTTGGTGCAAGTTTGATTTCTCCTAACTTTAATAATGAACAGACTCCAACAAAAACTAATGTAGTTACAAGAATGGAATACACAGCTTTACCTCAAGGTACAGCGACAAATGGGAACGATGTATTAGATACCCAAGAGCATATGTCACAAGTAGATATAAAACATCAAGAACAGGACATTACTCCATTATCAGTGGCTCGACTACAACAAGAAGGCAAGTTACATCAGTATACAGAGATAAAGACGGATGACCATATGAAAACAACTATTCCGAAGACGGTATCACCATTTACAGGGGCTGCAACTGTGGTATCAGAGACCGCTGTACTATCAACAAAAGCATTCCCTGAATCTCCTGGAGGGTATGAACCTGTAGCATCAACTTTAGTCCCACTGCCCGCACAAACGTTGGTTGAGTCTAGTAAACAAGATAAACCAGTGGTATCGCATATAACTCCACCATTCACACGTGAAATGACCGAGTTTAATGGAGAGATTAAACCCGTATCACCAGATATGGCTCTACCACCGCCACATACTGCCAATAAGTCTATTGTTAAGGATGAACCTGTCGTATCCGATGAAGTTGTGCCATCCATAGCCTCTACCAACGGATCACCAAACATTGGTCTGGGGATAATTGAGGATACAGAGAGTACCGTATCTGATGTTAGGAAAGAACAAGACACTGTGGTAGTTCCTCCACCTCCTATGCCGATGAAAAAGTCTGTTAATCACTCAAATCCATATTCTCCTACTGAACCACTTTCCAAGAAACCTGTTGCTAAGAAAGCTGTCAAAAGGACCATGTATACGCCTTCTATCCAAACCTTTTCTACTCCTAATGTCTTAGATACTGAGAATAATACAATGGCCAAGCCGGGCATGTATGCATTCGCTGGGAATAACTCTGTACCTGCTGACTTAGCCAAACAAAACAATGTGCAGTACTCTCCTATGGAAGTCAATGTAGAGGTTGCTAGTACTGTTGCATCTGACATTGAAAATGAGCCAGAAAACGGCACGGCTTCCCCTAGTATTCCTCCTATAAATATCAACAAGAGGGATGAAAGAATGGAAGAGCGTGGTAGTACAGAGCCTGTTATCAGGCCTTCCGCTTCTGTTGCTACCGGTATCCCATCAATTAAGACATATGAGCAAATAGGCTATGAATATAATGATGAGATCGAAGAAGAGTCTGATGACGAGGACGATGCGGAACAGCCCACGAAGAGAAAAGATGGACCTAAAGGAGAAAAGAAGACAACTATGAAACAAGGGGATGATGCTAACAAAGCAGGCTGGTTTGGTTGGTTAAAGAAAGATCCAAATGAGAAGAAGGTTGTAAAGGCCAAATTAGGTCACCAAAACAACTTCTATTATGATGAAAAGTTAAAACGCTGGGTCAATAAAGATGCCACTGATGAGGAAAAGAAGCAAATAGAAGAAGCAGCTGCTCCTCCGCCTCCACCTATTGTCAAGCGTAAAGATACAGCTGTAAAGTCCACTCCTCGTGCAAGTTTCAGTCATGCAAAGCCAAAATCACCAACGGCAGGTTCTCTCCCATCTACCGTTTTGCCAGTTAATCCATTTTCTGGTCAACCACTGTCGCAAACTGCAAGCTCTGGTTCTGTTCCAACCACCACAGAGTCAACCACTGTGCCAGCTTCCCCTGCTCCAAGTAGGAGTAACATTGGGGTTAACTTAACAGGTAAGAAATCTAATGGGTTGGATGATATCTTAACCATATCTACAGCCACAGCAAACAGAAGGAAAAAGAAAGCTGGGAGAGGTTATGTTAATGTCATGGAAAATAGATAATTCAGACATACAAATAGAAGTTTATATATGTTAGATAGAAAGATGTAAAAATAAAAACAATTCATGAACCATACGTTTAAGGAGCACTTAATCTCTCCTCCCAAAGTAACCTTACAAACAGGTTTTCTGTTTAATTGTGTCTGTTGTTCATACTGTCCAAGTGGATATATGACTATCTTCTTTTCGTTACAATATTCCAAATATTTTCAGTTTGGTATTTTTTTCTTTGCAAAGGAATAGAGAAAAGCTCTCGGCGGCTAACTATAGCATATCCTAGCATTCCACAGTTAAATTCAAGCAGAAGGTCAAGTTAACGATCATGAAGACTATTGTTGAAGTAGAGTTGAGAAAAGCAAGTATAGAACTCCTTTTAAAGTACTTAATAGAAGTAGGATTGAAAAAAGAAAGGAATTCTGTGGAAGAAATACTAGAAAAAGGAGTCCAAGAATTTTGTTCAATATTGAAGAAAGTAGTGGAAAGGAAAGTGGAAAGGAGTAGACCTAAGGTGGACACACCTCAGCAAATTACTCTGGAAAATTTAATATTGGAAGGACAAGGAAGTGTTGAAATTAATGACCCTCCCACTGAAGCTCAAAGGCAATTGATTAGAAGTTTACTGAAAGTGATTTTTCATCAATTTAACCATAAAAGTGCGGAATTTTATGGTAATGAGGGGAACCATAATCTTTTGCTATCAATATTTATTAATAAAATTACTGTCGAGAAGCAAGAGGGGGGGTTTAAAGAGAACGATTATAACAACTCGAAAGACATGAATCTCCATGATATTATGGAAAATATTTTTAACAACCTCACAGAAGCTCCATCATTACAGCGTACAACGCAAGTAACTAACTTCCATTTTCATTTTTATATTTTACTTGAACCTGCCGAATCCGAGCTTCCTAATGTCTTATCCAGAGAATTTACCAAAATTGATCTACAAGACAAAAGTGATGATTTGATCATACCTGAAGAATTAGACGAATCTACTTTTATTGCTTCTACAACAGAAATGTTGTTCTCCAATGATACTTTAAAGAATGTTACTGTCACTGATCTTCCAACCAGGCAATTTGAAGGTGTCTGGGAGTCCTTGTTTTTCGGTAACACTATTAAAGAAAAATTACTGAACCATGGCCAAATTTCAATCATCGTGAGTAACTACTTACAAAGACAATCATTCAAACAAGATGCTTCAAATATTTTAGTTACTAATAAAGTTTTATTACTACATGGGCCTCCAGGAAGTGGGAAAACAACACTATGCCGTTCACTTGCACAGAAACTGGTAATACGGAAAGAATATCCCAAACTGATACACTGTTTTGATAACAAACCCAAAGGAATATTAGTTGAGTTATCTTGCGCCAGACTATTTTCTAGATGGTTCGGAGAGTCCTCCAAGAATCTAGAAAGTGTCTTTGAGGATTTAAGAGCAATACTATCCTCTCCAGAAAATCAAAATCTTTTTGTATGCCTATTAATCGATGAGGTAGAAACTATTGCGGGTTCAAGAAAAGATATTCTATCCAAAAATGAGTCAAGTGACAGTCTTCGTGTTGTGAATACTTTACTAACACAAATTGATTCTTTAAAAAATTATAACAACTTTTTGATCCTAGCAACTTCTAATATGCTTGACTCTTTAGATCCAGCCTTCCTTGATAGGGCAGATGATATTTTCTTTGTCGGAACTCCGTCTATAGACTCTATAACTAATATTTTAATTTCTATGTTAGATTCCTTATTGGCGATAGGTATACTTTCTATAAGGAATAATGAGAAAAAAATTGTCGATTCAAACCATTTAAGAATAATTAAAACCCTAGGTAAGGAATGTTTCGTATGTATATTACTAGTTTCTATAAGTCTTCCAAATTTTCCTTGATCTTTTTTCTACTAACAACTGTATCTCTAGAAACGAAATTTAAGTGGAAGAACTCTTAGAAAGCTACCGCTATTGACAATATCTGAACATTTCAATGACTTCCCAATCCCTTTAGGTAATTTCCTAGTAGCACTAGCGCTAACACTACAAAATCAATCAAAACATCTTTCATAAAACAGTGTGTGTGGGGGGGGGACAGAAACAATACTGTGACTTGTTTTGAGAAATATTCATTAAATAATGCTAGTGTTACATTGCTGTGTCTATATACTAATTACAGAAAAAAAGTTTGATGATTATTTAAATAATAACTTAACGTAGTTTTTTAATGAAAGTATCAAGATTATATTCTTCTTCATATTGAGAGGGATCCCATAATTCTTGTAATTCACCAAGAGCCTCTTTAGCTTTACCTGTTAACCCAGTCTCATTTGCAATATCTTCCATTTTCTTATTGTTATCCTTTTGAGATGCCTCTGTATCTTGTGAGGGGACATTGCTGGTATCGAAAAGGTCTAATAGTTGGCCAGTATCCATTGAAGCTAAACCACTATTTTGTTGATTAACCACAGTAGAGGCGATATTCATTTTAAATTTTTGTAGACCCATAATCTTTTCTTCCAGAGTACCTTTGGTAATGATTCTGTACACGTTAACAACTTTCTTTTGACCAATTCTATGCGCACGGTCCATGGCTTGTAAGTCGTTCATTGGATTCCAATCATGCTCTACAAAAATGACAGTATCTGCTCCAGTTAAATTTAGACCTAGACCACCAACCTTTGTGGTCAAAAGTAAACAGTCAATAGATGGGTCTTCATTGAATTTCTTGACAACTTTTTGTCTATCACGAGGATCGACACTACCATCAAGTCTCATGTAAGTAACTGATGGCATGTATCTTTTGAATAAATCGTTCTCCACCATATCTAACATATCCTTTAACTGACAGAAGATCAATGCTCTATGTTGGGAAATGACACTTTGGCCAGTTAAATAAGCTTCGGATTTCTTATCAGAATTTTCCTCGCCAATACCACATTCAAATAATAACGTTCTTAAAGCCTCCAATTTAGGAGCATTCGAAATATCGTGTAGGTCCATGTGAGTTTGATTCAGATAATCTTGCACTTGCTTCATTTGAGGATGGTTTGGGGATAAAACCAGAGATGGATGATTACATAACTTCCGCATATATTGTAGAGCTTGGAAAATATGTTGTTTGCTATCAATATCTGCGGTATTTTGGATGTCTTTTTGGACCACCGTCTTTTGCTTCCTAGCGAAATCTTCGTATAGTTGCTTTTGCAAGTCACTCAGTTCACAGTAATAATCTTGAATGATCTTTGGAGGTAAATCAGACAAAACATCCTCTTTTAATCTTCTTAACATAAAAGGCAAGACTTGTCTGTGAAGGGCTTCCAGAGCCAGAACACCTGCTTCTTGCTCTTTGGACGACGTTTTACTATTTCTAGAAACAGCAATGGGTTTGGCAAAACGTTCTTGGAAACTTTTTTCTGTCCCCAGGAATCCTGGCATTAGGAAATCAAATAAAGACCACAACTCAACGACATTTTTTGGATTGGTGTACCAGTCAAAATTAGACGATGGTTAGCACTAATTTGCTTGACCGCCTTCGAAAGCTTGGATTGTGAATTTTTAATAATATGACCCTCATCTAAAACACAGTAGTTATACTCATATTCTGTAACAATATCAATATCATTCCTAGCAACATCATAAGAAGTAACCACAATATCGGCAGACCCTAATGCTCCCCTTAGAGAATGTCTCGTTGATGGACCACCTGCGTAAACAACAATGTTAAGAAATGAAGCGTATTGTTGAAACTCATTTTCCCAATGACCAGTAAGAGAAGGTGGACAAATAATTAAGGAAGGCAATGGTCTACTTTCGACAGAGTTAGTTTTCTTGAAATCTTCTTGCCTCATATATTGATCACTTGCAATAATACAAATAGTTTGCAATGTCTTACCTAAGCCCATATCATCACACAAAATACCGTGAAGATGGTATTTGTTTAAGAAAGCTAACCAATTAACACCATCTTGTTGATATTTTCTTAAAGTTGCTTTAATTGCCACAGGTAGTTTGAATGGCTGGGCTTTTGAGGGATCCATCATTTGTTGGATAAAGTCACGTTCTCTTTCACGACCTGTCATTAAGTCTTCTGGAAGACCCTCTGGATCAGCAATACCCTCTTCAAGGGGAACCAGCTTGATAATTGTAGCAAATGTTGTTGTAGCCAAGGATCTCACTGCCTCATTACTATCACTCATTCTTCCTAGCAATGGTACAATTAGGAAAATAACATATGGTAAAATGTCTGTATCCATGGATTGAGACAAGTGATAAATTAGTTCTGTACTCCCTTGACGATCGACTAAGGAGCCAGCACTATTCATTAAGGGAAGTATTTCTCTAATCACGAATGGAAGTACTGTAATGGAAGAAAACTTTGCAATATCAGCAAAGGTTCTGGCAGCTGAATAACGAAGAACTGCAATTTCTGATCGTAGGAACTTTAAAAGAGCAGGAAATCTTGGAGTAACTTCCGAATTGATGATACTCTTGTGTAAGTCAGGGTATATGGCTCTTAGAATCCCTAACGCATCCACTAATGATTGGCCTAAGGTGACATTGTAAGGCTTTTGGGTGGTAAGTTCATCAAGTTTTTCTAAGGGGTCAAAGATTAATTCTCTTAGTCTAGGAATCATAGTGAAAACTTTGTCATCGAAACATTTTAATAATCTATTGAGAGTATACAAACCACCTTTCCGTTTTAATTGAGCAGCTTCTGTAATTTTTAACAGATCAATATTATCGTGAATATCTAGAGAAGTATTTTCTTTCATTAACGTCAAAATGGTGTCTTCTGTATTGATGTTAGCTTGGAACTCAGGCACCTCTGAGGTATCGACACATAGGAACCCACATAAGTTCTTAACAATCTTATTAGATACATTTACCTTTTCTTTTCTGACTAATTCGGATATTAAGCGGACTAAGGCTTCCCCAGCCATATTCTGTAACATTTCATTATTCTCTTCCTTGACACTATCCATTAAGGATCGAATAATTGGATTCAGCTTGGGGGGGATACCATCAAATAGTACGATTGCAGATGCATAGTTTGACAACATACTATTAGATCTTCTTCTGCTTACCTCTTCAGTTGCTTGAATGGCCATAAACACCCGATGTCTTGCGTCTTCTAATGGCTTTTTGGCAAGCAGCTTATAAGAATTACTCATTGATTTAAACATCTTTTCATAATATTCGTTGTATACTTTTTTAGCTGTATCAATACCGAATGCTTGTGGACCAGCCTCTGTTTCACCCTGAACGATAATTGCAATTCTGGGTAGTTTGTGTTGAGGGAGCATACCAACGTCAACAAATGCCGCCAGTAAACTTTGGCACTGAGTTCTTAAGGCCTTTAAACTTGGTACCAATTCTCTAAATACAGGCAATTGGGCAGGAGATTGTAATTGCTCATTCATGATCTTACTAAATATTTCAGACACAAAACTTGGGACAGTATCAGTGTTATTACGTTCCTTCCATGACATGCAGAATTCTGAAATGATAATAGCAACAAGTATTCTTGGAGTGGCATAGGGAAGTTCTAGACATTTCACTAATATATTCGAGAAGAATGATTGTAAAGTAGATTCTTGGAACATAGCTAATGTCAGACCCAATGCTTTGGCACCCAATACCCTGGTGTTAATGATGATATCTGTACCTAATAATGTAACATCCCCTGCAATCATAGGAGCATCGATATTAATTCTCTCGCTGTTCTTTGGGGCTGGGATTTCGGAATCCATGTTAGATTCATTAATAGATCTTTTTCTTTCAGAATGTAGTTGATAATGTTGCGAAGGCTTCAAAATGTATTGTCCCTCCATATTATAATTTTTACCATTCTCACCAATGGGAGTATTTAAAAGATGCAATATAGGTTGTAGATGTTTACTAAAAACATGATCAATTGATTTCTCAGTATGTTTTTGTTTGTAATAATCAAGTAAAACGGCATAAATGTCAAAAGATTGTTGTAAAATATCATGGTGTTGTTCTAATAAAATGTTTTGGAATATTAATCTGAAAACTTTCCCATTTAACCAATTTTTGGTGGAATCGTCTTTAATTGAAAGGAATGCATTGAATAAATTTAAAACAGCTTTTCTAACTGAAGAAATTGAATGACGAAGAAAAGGATATAATTTAGGAACTAATGATTTAAAGGACCATTCAGAGGGATACTTTAATGCTTTTGACTTCAAGATATCTAGCACTTCTGGATATTGACATAATTTGGCAAATAGGTCCATGACTGAACCAACACTTGAAGATAGATCATCTTCTAAATGAGTTAAAGATGACCATATAGTTGTCAATACTAAATCTATTCTCTCTGGATCAAGTTTCAAGAATTCTTCTGTAATTGGAGTTAAGGTGGAGGCAGCAACACTTTGAACATCATCATCAGTTTGATTAAGACCATAGAGTACAATATTAACCACATCATCTAATAGGTTGTTACTGATTAGGAAAGAAACTTTAATACTAACAAAATATCGTACTCCCAGTAGCCCACCATGTGTAGCCTCCCATATTTTATTAGGAAGCCCTGTAACTGATGAATCTTGTAAGATTAATTCTTGTAAAATGCGGAAAATTCTTAATGCTAGATCGTCATCGACATGAAGTAAAAGGGCAGCTAAAGTTTGTGCAGCAGACTCTCTTACTGGGGCTACAACTGTGTCATAAACAAAATCACCGAATCTATCTAATGCAAAAATTGTTAATAGTCTGGTACCTAGATCTTCCAAGAAATTCTTATTTCTAATATCATTTTCTTGTCTAGTCTTTGTTTTTATTCTTCCTATACTCTTCCCATGTTTTTTGATCAATTCTCGAAGTCCCAGAGCGGCCCCATGTCTGATTTCCCATGAATCATTAAGTACATTTTCTAATAATAATTCATAGATCCCTTGTAATTGCCATACGAGGCCCTCTACCTTTTCATGTTTTTCTAAAATTGGGGTAGTTACAGTTTCTATCATTAATTTACTTGGATCAACTTGTTCTGTGATTTCTAGTTTGGGATTAATTAAAGTGGTTGGAGATGGAGTGGAATCAGGAGATGTATTATTGTTATTAGTATTATTATTTAATTGATTTTGAAGTTGTTCTTGTTCTTGTTGTTGCTTTAAGGATTTGGATACAGAACTTTCTGTGATGTCAATTGGTTTTGTTGATGTGGTTTTACCTTGCATTTTCCTCTTTCTCTTTGCCATGGCTAACATTCTAGCAGATTTCTTAGATACGGCTGGAGTTTCATGTAGAACATCAATAGAGGATTCAGTTTTAAGTTGTTTTGTCCTGTTTATATTATCATCAGCTCCTTTGTTTCGTATATTTGTGTCATCGATATGACCGTTATCAGTGTTATAGTTGTTAATATTTACAGCGAGTAAAGTTTTATTGGATTTAAATATTTCATTTAAGTTCCATTTAGAAAGATCAAATAAATTTGTATTATCTTCTAAGAGCCATTTATTTTCATTAGAGCTTAATTCTTCTATTTTCAATTTAATATCTTCTTCTCGTTTAATTTTAGCATTCTCTATGTTCATACCTTCTTGATTAATGATGTTTTCAACTTCTTCATCATCTTCATTGGGATCCCATATAGAAGCATATTGTACAATATTCCCGACGGCTCTTGCTGCGGTGACTCTTGTTTCCCATTTTTTAGATAACAAGAAAGGATAAACTCTTGACAACAGAGACAAAATATCTTCTGGATGTTGTTTTGCCAGATCACCCATTTGATCAGCAGCCATATTTCTAACGACTTTAGTCGACCCTGTTTCAAGTAATAAAACCTGTCTATCCAACCTGGATATCTTCGAGGTCATTCTGTTTGATTTGCGGGCGTTTATGTGCTGGTGTTGTTATTGTTTTTATAGGAATATATTAGATATGTCTATAAGCTTTAAATGTATAAATTTCGGTGCAAAATGAATTAGCCGCCGAAGTGTTCCAAAAAAAAAAAAAAATATTGTCAGGGTTGCCCGGATATTCAGGTTTGGAGGGTGTATGGGTTTATTTAAAGGAAAAAGGCAAGAAAACGACCAAAAAAATCACAAAATTTAGTCAAAAATCGTGATTTTTCGCTAAATTTTTTTCAAAACCCTTTTATATAAAAAATATGCTTTTTCTGAAAAATTAGGCGGGTTAAACAATAGGGAATTTTACGCGTCTTTTTTTTTTCTTTCCCAGTTTTGGCGGCGAACAATGTGACGAGAAGTGGGAGAAGAAAATTATGGGAAAAGCGGTCACTGTATTGTTTGGCGGCCTCTTGGTTCTCTTTTTGAGGACTATTTGTTTATTCATGCTAGGTCACTTCGTACGTGGTTGGGTGTGCTCTGTGTATATTTTCACGCTGTGGTTTATCCTGGAGGCAGTTTGGTGACAGACGCGTAAAACAGGATAATGTCTTCTACTATGCGGGTATTGTAGAGATAGTTACACACATGGGGCCGCGATAAGAAATTTATTCAAATTGTAATATCCAATCGTCACAGATATGGCGCCTCCTACTAGGTAAAATAAAAACGAAGTCCTATGTAAGTAATGTATAGAAAAAGAGGTCATGATATTGACCTGGTGCCCCCAACACCCAGACATTCCTTGACTTTTTTTGTTTACTTTCCTAATCAGGAAACTCAGCGTTGCTGTCCTTTTTTTTTAATTTTTTTTTTTTGAATGAACGCAACTTTTCCATTTTCGACGACTTGTTTAAATCCGTCAATTTTTCTCAATTTTCACTTTTCCCATTTATAAAGCTCACATTTCTGGTCTCAGAGTTTTTCACTAAACCCAGTAGCAAGTAGCAACTTAAGCACAATTACACTAACTCAAAGACTATATAATATCCAGACTCAATGCCAAGTATGTTTTTATATGGACAAGTTTTATTTTTCTAACAATTGTTTCCATTTTTTTAAACTGATAATATAATTTTATCCATCTGATTTTTTAAGATGGTGCAAAGGTATGATAATATAATATCATATATCTTTGTAGAGGATTCGGGCCCTCAAAATATACAAACTAGAAAGTTAATATAGAAAACATATGAATTTTTGTTCTTTTTTTTTCTTTATTTTTCTTCCTTTACATGGCTTATTCGCTTTTTATTCTTCTACCTTTGAATTAACAAATATTATACTGAACCCCCGACACTTCAGATAATTATTTGTTAATTATTTTCTTTTTAACTTCTGTTTTTTTTTTCTTCCTGAACTATATGTTCATTTAGAATTTACAGAGATAGATGATAGGAGAAGAAGTTTAAGCAACTTATACACCAGTAGTCATGTGAGGAAGGAAATGAACGAAAAAAAAAAAAAAAGGATATATTCTTATTGTTTCTCTCTTATTATTTTTTATTGTATTTTGTTGTTGCTCTCTTGTATCCTCGTAAACTTCTCATTATTCTTGCTGAAAATTGAAAACAATCTTCTTATGCTTTTGAACTTTTTATACTAACCACAGATCGTTCAACACCGAACGTATCTTTAAAAAAATAGGAACACCAAATACTTATTCCAAAACCTATTCTACTCCAAAGAGACCATATGAATCATCTCGTCTAGATGCTGAATTGAAATTGGCTGGTGAATTCGGTTTAAAGAACAAGAGAGAGATTTACAGAATCTCTTTCCAATTATCTAAAATTCGTCGTGCTGCTAGGGATTTATTAACTAGAGACGAAAAGGATCCAAAGAGATTGTTCGAAGGTAATGCTTTAATTAGAAGATTAGTCAGAGTCGGCGTCTTACCTGAAGACAAAAAGAAGTTAGATTATGTTTTAGCTTTAAAAGTGGAAGATTTCTTAGAAAGAAGATTACAAACTCAAGTTTATAAATTAGGTTTAGCAAAATCTGTTCATCATGCTAGAGTATTAATTACACAAAGACATATTGCCGTCGGTAAACAAATCGTCAATATCCCATCTTTTATGGTCAGATTAGATTCTGAAAAACATATTGATTTTGCTTCTACCTCACCATTCGGTGGTGCTAGACCTGGTAGAGTGGCTAGAAAGAATGCTGGCAAGAACTCCGAAGGAGGTGAAGAAGCCGCTGATGAAGAATGAAAGAAAAAAAAATGGCATTAGCTAAACTAACGTATATAAAAAATCTGTAAAATAAAAATAGAAAAAAACTAATATAACGATATTCCTTAATAACACAAACACTAGGACTCTTAAATTGAGTCAAGAAATCCAAATATCATTCTGTTAATAAGGAGTTGAAAGGCAATCATTTTTGATAATGTAGATTTCTTCGGACGGTCTAAACACCCATACATTTTTAATTTTTTAATTTTTCAAATATTCAATTTTTACAATTTTCAAAAGATAATTCCGTTTTGGGAAATTTTCCGTACGTAGATGGACTCCTTCTAGAAAATTGACCACACCCCTTCGGGAAACCAAAGGAGTAGGCAGAGCAGTCCTCTTCTCCTTTTCCAGTCAGCGGGGGAAGACCCATCTGTCTAACGCTGCCTGTTCTCCTTTACCCGTCTAGCTGGCTCTTACCGGGAACCTAGCACAGGGGCAACGCACGACTATTCTACTAGGCTTGGCTGGAGAGATCGCCTCATCCACCGGACTGTGAGCCTGTCTATGGGTGGGTACCCTCAATATCCGAGAAGAGCTAACGGTAAGGTAATAATCGATTCCAGTAATGACAAAAGAAGACTATGTTAAAAATAACATTGTTTAATTCAATATATTAAATATTATTGATACTATATCCCAAATAAAGTGATTCAATACAAGAACTATAAGCAAAAATGGGTAAATCGTATGTACCAATTCATTAATATGGAAAATGATGACAACAATTTGATTAAAAATTTAATAAAGAGAAATGGATAGATGTTTTCAGTGTAAAAGTGTATGAAGCCACCAGGGTCTGGAATTCCTGTAATTATTGAAAGACTATATTGACAATGTGGACACAGATATGCCCATATGGAGTCATCATATTAGAAGGAAATGAAATAGGAATTGAATCAAGGAGTAATCATTGTTGAATTATGATCATAATTTTTGTTTTAAAGGAGGATCATTTATACTAACTTTTTATCTCAAATTATCTAATCAATTTAACTATATGTGGTTTTTTGTTCATATTTAAGTTTATTTTGATAATATAATTGTTATTACTATTTTCATTATTACAGTCACGGTTTAAGATCTCGTACTCGTTACATGTTCCAACGTGACTTCAGAAGACATGGTGCTTTACCATTGTCTACTTACTTGAAGGTCTACAAGGTTGGTGACATCGTTGACATTAAGGCCAACGGTTCTATCCAAAAGGGTATGCCACACAAGTTCTACCAAGGTAAGACCGGTGTTGTCTACAACGTCACCAAGTCTTCTGTCGGTATTATCATTAACAAGATGGTCGGTAACAGATACATTGAAAAGAGATTAAACATCAGAGTTGAACACATCAAGCACTCCAAGTGTAGAACTGAATTCTTGGGAAGAGTTAAGGCTAACGCTGCTAAGAAGGCTGAAGCCAAGGCTCAAGGTGTTCCAGTCCAATTAAAGAGACAACCAGCTCAACCAAGAGAAGCCCGTGTTGTTTCTACTGAAGGTAATGTTCCACAAACTTTAGCTCCAGTTCCATACGAAACTTTCATTTAATTTATTTGGTATATCTATAATATTTTTAACTCGAATTTTATATATATTTTAATTTTACCTTATATAATTAACATGTACAATTTCTAACTTTAATAAAAGAATATTTCATATATGTGTTTAACGAAATGTAGGGGTCGGTTTCTTCATATTCTTATTGAAGCAACGAACGCTAGTAGCAAAAGGTTCAATATATTTTTTATATTAGGAAGGAAGAATATCTAAGACATATCAACATATATACATATATATATTATAGTAAAAAAGACCAAGAGGTGAGAGATTACTTCAAATCTGAAAGAATCTTTTCAGCCTCTGTAATGGATTGTTGTAAAATCTTATCTTGGAATTTAGGATCATTTAATTCCTTTTCAACATTTTTTATAATAGATTCCACAATTTGTTTTTGTTCCAATTTCCTTAAAGAATCTTCATATCTTACCCAAGAATCTAAAACAGATTTAGCTTGATGTGCTAAATCTGCTTGTTGTTTCAATTCAAAGGCCTTAGCTTCTAATTCTACCGTTTCCTTTGAAACATCGAAAAGAACTTTAGTTGTCTCCGAGACATTTTGTAATGCAGACACAGAAGTAATTCTATCCTTAACTGCATTGATATGTTTTTGTCTTGATGCATTAAGCACATCAGAAACCTTTTTCACTCTAGCTTCAGCAAAATTGTTGTAAGCTGGGGCCACATATTTAGCTAACAATGCCCCCACGGCTAAGAAAGAGACTAGTAAGATACTCTCTTCATTTACGACGTATAATTCGTTGGAGATAGCATATACCAAAGCGGCAGCAGAGGTACCTAAGATACCAGTCTTAGTTAAAACGGTGTTCCCAGGAAGGGCCTCGATAATGGACTGTGCTTTAGCTTTGGGGTCTAGAGGCGGTTCACTGGATTGCTTGCGCACTATTGAGGAAGAAGACAAATGACGATATCCTATGTATAAACTAGAACGGGTCATAGTCCCTCTTAGTAAAGCCCTTTGGCTCATTTTCATTGTTGCAAGCCCTAAACTCATCGTGCACCTATTGATTTCAGTTGTATATTTTCTCCTACCAGCTTCTTTATATTCCTGCAAAAATGATCAATAACAAAATTCAAATGGATTGTATGTAGTTAACCAGGCTGTCTAGAACTTTGTCAGTCAGCTGCCACAAAGTCGAGCAAGTCTTGATAACATATATCCTCTTCACCTTTTCCTTGTATATTCAATTTATTTAATATGGCAAAATGAAAGTTAAAAAAAGAAAAAGTGACAGTAACTAAAAATTGAAAAATGTCTATCATTGGTTCAAAACAGCATACAAAGTTACAAAGTGGTCGTGATAGTGTAAGTTATATATCTATGATACAACTCTTAGAGCGTGTATGATGCAGATGCAATATGAATATTAAAAAATTGGGTTAGACTTTGTTTTGTTGTGTTTTGTAGGGTACGACTAGTCTTTTATAATTCCTTGATTGTATTGACCAAAGTGTCGATGTATTTACTTGTTTCTGGATTGCTCATGAGTCCCGGGGCAGGTTTTTCTCTGGCTATATTTGACAATTGGTTCCCTGATGTGGTAATAGAGGCTGATGTAGTACCTAGCATGATACCATGGTTATCAGCAGAACTTGACATAGTGTTGGTTATTCCGTCATTCGTTGTAATATCATTTTCACTAGTTGTGACATTATCGGAGGTCCCTACTGTCAAGATATTATTGTTAGCTTGAATTGCACGTCTTCTCTGTTCTTCTGCTTTGGCCTCTCGTTCCCTTAATAGTTGGATTACCTTAACATGAGATTGTCTTAGATCTCTTAATTTCTCCTCTACACCCTCTGGAAATGCTGAATAGATCCCAGTCTCTGTAGCTTTCCTCTTGACTTCATTAAGCATACTCATCTCGGCTAGTAATTTGTCCTGGTTGTCTACTGGAGGTCGTGCTACCAATCTGTGAATATTTGGATGAGATAATATCTTATTATGGTTTAGAGCAGTAAATCCGTAATTCTTGCCTACTAAAGGTATATTCCCATGTAGATATGACTCCGTGTCCTCTGTTGTGTAACCTACACTTTGTGAGCCTTTGCTAGAAAAGTGATCAGATTTCCTAGATCGATTGAGTCTAGAGGGAATTGATTCATTAAATCTTTGTAGAGGGACCTTCAATAAGAATGCAGATACCTGGCTATGGTTTCTATTACGAAATGCATTATCGCTGCTGACATTTGTAATGGTAGGTGTTGTTGAATTCTCTCCTTGTGTGTTCTTATCGTCAGATTTTTGAGTGAAGATATCAATCTGTGGCAGCGTTCTCGGTATCACTTGATAATTGGTAGCATTATTATCCTCATCATAATATTCGTCATAATCATCATCCTCATAGTCTTCGTCATGGTCCTCGTCGTCACCTGCCACTACACTTTCTTGGAACCCGTCATCTTCTCCAGAATTATTATTCATCGAATACCCAGTAAAATCTATTCTATGATTACTCCTACTCTTACTTTTATTTCTCGGTCTGTTGGATCTGTGATCGTCAATAGAGATGGTACCTGGTGGAATATTCCTTATATGTCTCCCATTCAAATTGTCCAATTCATATTCGTCTTCATATTCATCGTCCTCATTGTAACCGTCATCTTCGTTACTTGGTTCCCTAACTACTACGGAGGCTCGTCGGCCCAATTCTTCCATTTCATATGACATTATTTACTGTAGTGGTTAATAATAGATCTTTTCCAGCCCTTAATTGTTTCAATATAATATATCTGCATCGTGAACACAAGTCCCAACTATTCACTATATCATTTCTTTAATACCCATATTTAATTTCAATGATTGCATCAATTTTCATATTCAAGCAAACCAAATAAAAAAAAAAATTCGAGATGCTATTAAAGAAACACGTCAAAAATACAAGAACGTACGGTAAAGAGTGAAGGAAGTAAACATCTTCATCGTAGCATAAGGATATAGAAAAGGTCACCAATGCCTCATGAAACAGTAGAGAATACGCAAAAACAGCCTTGGAAGCGATTACTTTGGTTACGACAAGATGATTATCCAGATAATTATACAGATCCAAATTTTATGAAATATTTGGAGGATTTGAAAGAAATAGATTTTGATTATGATTACGATAGAATACGATCTGATTTCTTAAGGTTCTACTATATTATATTAAACACCTGTTTTGTTTTTATCACTTTTAGTGGGATGTACACGTATCATTATGATCCACAATGGTTAAGTTTTGCGAGTACATTAACTATCTGCATGTTTACAGTTATTAAATACCATAAATTGTCTAATAAACAGATAAAATCTAGTATCATTATAATTTTCACTATATTGACATTATCTCCCGTATTAAAATCGTTATCCCAAACCACCTCGACAGATTCTATTTGGGTAATATCATTTTGGTTAACAATATATTATCTTTTCTCTCTATTTAAATCCATGACGAGCGATAGTCAAATAGTGACTATGATGACTACAACAAATAAGACCAAACGGGTAAGGAATGTTACATATAGTAAGAATTTACCAACGAATATCTTATTAGCCAATGTAGCCATGTTATCATCCAGATTACCCACAACAACCCATGTGTTCTGTTTCTTATTGATTTGTATTGAGATCAATATAATATTACCTAAATTAATTGACTTATCAAGATTTACGGTGTCTCTAGTATCGAATTTGATTGTTTACACGTACATTAATATCACATTGGGATTCAGTAGTATGATAATATTTGGCATATTCACAATAATGTTCACCAATCTTCTTCCTCGGGTGTTCTGGTACTGGGAGACTCATTACAAATGTAAGACCCCGGAGATACTATCACTTTGGGACACCAAGACACCGATCTTAACGTAAAGTGTCCAAGAAACATAAGTAGAACTCCTAACTGTAGAACCCATATTTTGTGTCACCATTTTATATGGCTCTGAGCCCTAAACTGTCGCCCTCCAGCAACCCTAACACCCGTACCCCACGGGCGTCGTGTTTTGGCCTTGTTCCAAAGAGGAAATTTTTCAGAGGAAGTTGGGAAATTTTTCTGCCACCGAAAAGAATTGAAAGACGAGAGAAGAAAACAGGAAGCCCAAAGATAGCTTCTGCTTTGGGACTGTAAACAAAAAAAGGGCACCATCTAATAGCCTGTCTATCATCAGTTCACTGGGAGTTCAATCATTAGTTCACTAAGGCACCTGGAATCCACAGCTGGTCGAATTATCATAGAAACGATAAGAGGAACATTATAGGGTGGGAAACGATCTCTGCAAAAGTAAAGGAGATCCACGAAACTATAGTGTAAACTAAAAAATAGTAACCGTAAGATCGACCAAGTGAGATCTGGTAATAGAATAATGTTGTTATTATGGTATGTTTAAGTTTGTGTAATATTTGTCCTCTTTGGATATTATTAATCTCCTTTCTGTTATAGTTTGTTTGTTTGTTTGTTTGTTTATTTCCATTAACCTGTTTGTTTCTTCATTTTTATTGATTTACTCATTATGGTTAAATATATTATTATTATTTCGAGATTTTTAAATTAGGGATGATTTTATTATTGATCCTACTACAATGTTAGATTATTATCTTTATTATTCTTTTTTTTTTTCTTTTGACTAGTCTATTAAATCTGTCTTCGGAGATGAGATCAGATCAGAGAATTTAAGGTTTGAATAGAGTGGAATACTGAATTTAAATATAAAATAATTTTGTTTTAACTTAGTGTCACAGAAATAAGAGCACCAAAAAAGAGATTCTTTTTACATCATATAGAAAAAAATCCAATAGAAGTCCACCAAAAAAAAAAAGGAAAATCATTAAACTAATTCAATCCTGACCACAATATCCTGTAAAGAAATGAAATTGATTAGATACCAAAATATTATAATATTAAGAATAATAAAAATAATAAAGATATCATATTAGTAACTTTTAAAATAATAAACAAGTATCGTGGAAATAAAAAAATAATAAAAATATGAATTATTCCACGGGACCTGGGGATAAGCATAGCATCAAAGGTGATAATAGCAAAGATAATAATAAAAAGACCGATAACTGTAACCCAAATACTAACAAATTACAGTCTTTCTTTGAACAACAGGAACAAAACTTTTTACATGTAAATAATACTGATAATACTACAAATACTAATAAAAACACGGACACATCTGGTGATAATGCTCACAAATCAACCACAAGTGAAAACTTTTATAATATAACACAATATATCCTACAATCGTATTATAAAGTGGATTTTAATAACCTTACCAATTTAAAATTAATCGATTTAATTGTAGACCAAACATATCCAGATTCCTTAACTTTAAGAAAATTAAATGATACAGATACTTTAAGGAGTTATCAATATTTTAATACCATATCAAGAGATAGTGATATTTCAAGATGTCCTATTTTCGCTTTATCTGTATATTTTGTCATAAGGTGGTCACACCCAAATCCACCAATTACTATAGATAATTGTAAACAAATCACATTATTAGATCCAAATTATATTTCATATGATACCAATCCCATGTTATATATACAAAATCATCTCAACGGTAACTTGAATTCATCAACGAAGATTCCGAGATCAACCCTTTTCCAACCTTCTGAACAGCTAATACATTTAGTGTTCCCCTGGTTATATAGTTTTAAACAAGAGGTTTTATCGATAGATAGAACTAATTATACTTTGCATTCCTTATGTGAATTATTTGAATTTATGGGGAAAATTATCATCCAGGATCTACGATATTTAAACCAACATGCTCTCTTATTGCCTAACATTGTGACATTTATGTCTAAATTTATACCAGAACTATTACAAGCAAATGAGTTCAAAGGATTCGAGGATTCTACTGATACAATCACAAATCTTCAAAATTCAACAAGTACATTCCAAGATAATTCATTATTTTCTACAACTAACGATAACCTTAATAACAATATTCCTTTAAACCAACAAATAGTAGCAACTACATCCACAAATAATAGAAATAATGCTATTGGTAACACTATCACTACATCCGATTTTATTAATAAACAAACGTTAGATGAAACTACTAACACACTATCGCAACATGTCGACACTAAATTCATGGAATTATCCAAAAAATTAACAACAGAAAATATTAGATTAAGTCAACAAGTCGCACAACTGAAATCTGACATGAATTCCTTGTCATCAATGTGTTCGCAAATGATTCAATTACAACGGCAAATGATATCAGGTCAGAAAGCAGTCATATCGAATAATAATATGAGAAGAGAGCAATCACCGCCTTCTCCTGTTGCAAGAAATGCCATGGGGGGTAATGGAATACTGATTATAGATAAAAATTCGCTAGATGACGAGTCTTTCAAAACCATTATTGGATCACTTCGCAATAACAATAACATTGAAATCGATAGAAGAGCATATGAAAGCATACCTACTAACCATGAAATGGACAGTTCGAAGTACACTAATACTGATAATGGTAATGCGAATAATACAACTAATTTACAAAGGCAACATATGACAAATTCTACCGTCCTAGCCCCAATCCAAGCAATCTCTAATCTGGATAATAGTAATATTCAAACAACAGCTCAAGTAATTCAGCCTATTCCAACACAAAAACAAGCATCATCTGCAGTTACATCTCCTCAACCTTTGGTGAGTACTTCACCTAGACCTAATATACTGGGACAATCAATAAGTCAATTATCTTCCGGCCCTAAGGAAAAGAGAAAATTACCCTTGCCGCAGAAGACTCAGGATTCTTGTGGTTCAATTGGTAGTCCATTCTCAGCAAACTCTCCAGGTTCGCTTTCAGGTGCAGAGTCACCATTCCCAAAAAGAATAAGAATTGATGACAAACCAACGCCATCCCAGACTGCATTGGATTCGCTTTTATTCAAGTCAGTTTCTAGTCCAGGGACCAAAAATAGAGCCTCTCTGATGACTATTTCACCTCGTAATTTCCCACAAAAACCTCCAACTACCTTTTCGGTTGATGACTTCTCCTCGGATACAGAATCACACAGTGGTTCTAGTCTTGAAATAGCTGATGATGCTCCTGTGGACATTCATACAGATGTGACAGCTGTTAATACTGATGTTAAATCGACTAAGGAGCCTCCCTCTGAAGAAAATATGAGTCAAGTTATTCCATTGGACTTAGCCCCTAACCTACCTAATTCTGTACAGTCCATAACACAACAATCCAAGATGGAATACAGCATACCGAAAGAATATACTAAACAGAGACTTCAGCAAGTATTGCCCGAAGCTAGCAACCATCTGCACTCTGGAAATGGAGAAGGGGCACCAGCAGGCAACCTAATCAATAAAGACACTGCTGGAACTAGTGCAAATTATCAATCCTTAACGGGGGAATGTTCGAAGATATCCAATCGTTCTCCTCTCACCAGACGGAGTCCCAATGGAAAGGATCAAACCAAATACAAGGAATTTCAGGTTCCTGTGAATACTAATGATACTAACTCCTCTGTAACCTTAGCAATTACTGGAAATACTGCCAACACTGGTCAAAATAAAATGATGAAAACCATTAAGGAATTTACTGTCCTGCAATCAAAACTCGTGAATACGTCAAGTATTGGAAGTGAACTAAAGGATCCAGATATGGATGTTGGGAACAGCGATATATTAGAGAGTAGTACAAAAAAGACAACAAAAAAAGATTTGCTGGATAAAAAACTAGATTTTATATCTACGACAATGGATTTCTCTAATTCAAACCCCAAGAAACAATCAGTCATAAAAGAAATCCCCGCTAAGGGAGCTCAGAATGTCTCTACAAGCCACGACCTGTCCATTATGCCAGTAGTGGCTAATAAACCCTTTATAGATAACCAAGGATTTGTATCCAAACCGATACCGAAGAAAACTGGACAACTGTCAGCTTTAGCAGGTCAATCCATGGTAAATACTGGACCCATCTCTACCACGAAACCTAGAACAGTTAATAAAATAGAATTTGTTTACGCAGGAAAAGGGCCAAAAAAGCTTGGTCAGAAAGTTAGTAAAAAGGATATCAACGATTTCAGTGGTCAGTTTAAGACACAGACACCTTCGAAGTTCGCTAAGAATGCTCCAAATGATATCGTTAAATACAAACTTTCTCGAGAAAATAAAACCATATGGGATTTATATGTAGAATGGTATGTTGGTATAAATGGTAAGCCACCTATCAAGAACTTGATTGATGAGTATGGATATAGACGCTGGAAAGTTGCAGAAGATTCCCATTTCTTTCCCACAAGAAAAATCATAATGCAATATATTGAGACAGAATCAGATAGAGGTATAAAATTAGGGAGATTCGATGAAACCCAAACTAGAGATGAAATTAGAAAGATCATTGCTAGTGATCTTGAAACGTTTAGAATAAATAACGGCTTAACTTTAAACTCGTTATCACTATACTTTAGAAATTTAACTAAGAAGAATAAAGAAATATGTATCTTTGAGGATTTTGAGAAGTGGGAAATCAAGAAGATGACCGATGCAGAAAAGATTAAATACAGTAAAAGAAAACACGGTAATCCACCTTTGAATAAAAGATCTGGCAGACCTGCGTTTACCTTCACTAACGCTTCACGTATACCAGTAATACCCGTAAAGCAGAGTCTGGCTAGTATCCAACCAATGTTGATGTCAGGACTTCGTAATTCATCTGCTCTCAGAAGGTTATTAGCAATGGCGCATAATATGACTCCAGAAGAAGCAGGTTTACTGCCTCCTACATCCCTGCGTAAGGAGGAAGTTGAAGAAACTAAAAATCTACCCCCAGAGAAGGGAACTAAGCAAGACAAGAAGGTGGAGGCAGAAGATCAAGATACCAGCAAGGCTGATACCGAGACAGGGACAATTATAAGTGACGAACCAGAGAAACAGAATGTGAACAAAGAAAGTGAAACTGCTCAAGGGATTGAGAAAGAGAATAATGAGACTGTTGTAGAGATAGAGAAAGGTAAGAGTGAGACTGCTTTGGAGATTGGGAAAGATAAAAATGAACCAGAACCTCAAAACCAAAAGGCAAAGAGACTTGAAGAACCTAAGCCTGCTGAAAAGTAGTAAGGTGTCATTGCATTATTGTGTGACACAATTTGAGAGATGACGACCTTTGCTATGATATGAAGAATACATCTCCTCTGATCATCAAGAAACATACATGTTAGCATGATCAAATATATATTGGTTATGTATTAGAGCCTGTGTATATTCCGTAATGATTGATATAAAGCTTTACATATTCTATAATAGGTCAATGAGATTAAAGATTACTATCGCCATGGAAAAAAATAAAAAAAGAGTACCGTATATTAAAATCAAAAGATTCAAATGTTACTACGAAATAAAATAGAAGGATCCAAAAGGTTGTCAGCTAGGTCTAAGAAAATACAAGGAGCTATTTTTAACCTTTTTACTAATGACCTGATGGCACATGAAAAGTTTACTATACCAAAACACCTGAATATTCGCCAGGCTTTGGAATTATTATACTCTATTGTTGCAGGTCAATATGATAATATAGCTGGAAAGCTAAAAGGAATAACGAAGCCTTATGATTATAAAGTAATCGGGAATATCTATAGACAGCTTCAATTTCAATTAACTTATTTAAATAATGGATTAACTAAAATTGAACGGAAATTTGAGATAGCCAATGGATGGAATCAATGGGTTCATCAAAACCCAGATCAAAAAGAGATATTTGAAGAATTCCAAATTTTAGGCAATGATATCAGGGTACTACGAAGAAAGGCAGTATCTATACTTAACGAATATGACACTACTGGAAGCAAGCAAAAGTTCAACTTCTGGAATAGTAAGAGTAAGATAGTGATCAAAAAAGAGGATGAAATAGAGGATCAAGTGATTATGCAAAGAGTTCAATCTATTAAAGAAAGGAGGAAACAGGAAGTGTTGGAACGGAAGAATAGAGAGGAGAGAATACGGCAAAGGAAAGAGTTGCAGCAAAAAGAGTTAGAACAACAAAGAGAGAAGCTTCTAGAATTGAGAATCAAAGAAAAATTGGAAACAGCGATGAATAAAAGTTTGCAAGATGAAAGAACAAGGAGAAGGCAAATTGAATTACAAAACGAGAAGGAACTACACAAATTAAAGAATGAAATTGCGAAGAATAAGAAAGAACTGGAGAAAAATAAAGGAAACCCTGTGAGTAAGAAACCTTCGGGTGATACAGTTAAAAGGAATACAAGACAAAATCAACTAGATATATCACATCGTCCACAATCAGTGGACCTGTCCACATATAATGGTGTATTTCCCGCAAGGAGATCATTAGATTCGAGACCAGCGAAAAAATTAGTTAATAGGCACTCTTTGGATATGAATCGAGCAGCAGTCCTTGCATGGACTGCTTCACAAAAGACAAACCTTGATGATCAGAGAACAAGCACAGATCGTATATATAATTCCACCAAAATGGATAGAGATAGAATCAAGAGAAGTAAAGAAAAACTTGGGAAGCCAAGAAGAAGTGTTGAAAGAAGATCTGGTGCCACCTCTTCACAGGGAAACTCACCTGCTACTAGCAAAAACATCAATAAAATTGAAAATTCCGAAATGCTGGCAACTGAGCAGGTAGGCCGTAAGTCAAGATCAGTACCAGTTATCTCCAGTGTAGGTATGGGTGTCTCTGGTTCGGCATCAGCACGTTCAAGAAAAATATCACCCCTGGATTCGCGTTTAGCCCATATTATTGATACTCTTCAAGGAGTGGAGCCAAACGCATGTCAACAAATTATCAACGATATCTTGGTATCTGATTCTTGTATCCATTGGGATGATATTGCAGGTCTAGAGAAGGCAAAAAACTCGCTGAAAGAAGCTGTTGTATATCCATTCTTACGACCTGATTTATTCAAAGGATTAAGAGAACCTATTACGGGTATGTTACTATTTGGTCCGCCAGGAACAGGTAAAACCATGATTGCTAAAGCTGTCGCGACAGAATCCAAATCGACGTTTTTTAGCATTAGTGCCTCATCGTTGCTATCTAAATATCTGGGTGAATCTGAGAAATTAGTCAGGGCTTTATTTTATTTAGCCAAACGGATGGCTCCTTCTATTATCTTTATCGATGAAATTGATTCCTTATTAGGGGATAGGTCAGATAATACTAATGAATCTTCACGACGGATAAAAACGGAGTTATTAATACAATGGTCAGAACTCTCCGGAGCCACATCAAGGGATGATCAAAGTGGCAAATCACAACCTGATAATCGGGTTCTAGTGCTTTCAGCCACAAACCTGCCGTGGGTCATTGATGAGGCCGCAAGACGTAGGTTTACTAGAAGACTATATATCCCACTACCTGATACAGATACTAGAATGTATCAAGTAAGGAAATTAATGAGTCGTCAGAAGAATAATTTATCAGATAATGATTTCGAGAGCATTTCATCAGTGACCGAAGGATATTCAGGATCAGACATTACTGCTTTAGCAAAGGAAGCTGCAATGGAACCTATTAGAGACCTTGGAGATGATTTGATTAATATAGATTTTGCCAATGTCAGACCCGTAGAATTAGCAGATTTTCTTCGAGCGCTGGACACCATCAAGAAGAGTGTTTCGAAGACATCATTAGATCAGTATGAACACTGGGCACAAGTATTCGGTAGTACTGGTTCATAGGGCCGTGTATATGAACATTTAGCATTACATAGAAGATAGGAATCGTATATTCTTAGCTTTCTCACTCTAAGAAGGCAGACCATTTTTCTGAAGAGACCATATTATTTTTAAGATGCAAACGTCTCATAAAGTGAAAGATCTCTCCTATGTGGAAGCATCCTGTATGATGTCGAGGATTAGAAGCTTACTTTAGTATATGAATGGTAATAGGTTGTCAAAGACTGAATATGTCCTGGATATTTAATGGGGTTTACTCCTGGCTTTTGGGGAACTGGACTTTTAGGAAAGCAACATATGGAATAGTAACCTTAACTTCACTCTACATTATCGGACCCTCTTTAACTACCATTCTGACCACTCACCTGGGGTGGAAACGTGCCAAAGAAGATGGATCCAACAAGAGGGTGGATAAGTACACCACAGGATTACAAAATACAGCAAATGACTGTTTTATAAACTCATCGTTACAAGCTTTAAGTTCGTTGTCAAGTTTAACTATCTACTTAAACGAATATATTAAAATATCTAGGAGTGAAGATCTAAGTGAGGCGGATCATAATAAGATACGACCAATCTTGCATGAAAGTTTGTGCAAAATCTTAGTTGAGCTGAAAGGACTTATTTTACAACCGAAGACAATTTCCAATAAACCTGTTGTTCAAGCTTTAGAACGAATATTCCAAGGAAGGATTTCACGGGAGCAGAACGATGCTCATGAATTTGTTCAGCTTATCTTAGAGAAACTATGGGAGGAGAACAAAGTTTTATCCAGCCAATATTCCAAACACGAAGGCTTTGTTTTACCCTTTAAAAGTACAATTGGCAGTCATTATTACTGTCTACAATGTCATAAAAGATCAGAGATCAATTGTCAAGAGCAATTTATATGGGAACTAAACGTACCGCAGAAATATAGTTGTTCTCTACAAGAAATAATTGAAGAAAGTGGGAAGGAAATGATAGAGGATTATTCATGCTTATATTGTCAGGTTTCTGTATTACTTTCCAACGAGAACTATTATAATTACCCTAACAATGAAATAGAAAAGGATAATATTGCTCAATTAAAAGCACTATTACCTATATTGAGGATTAATAGTGATATATCTGATAAGTTGTTATATTACATTAAGCAGTATAATAAAAACAGATGTATCCCCAGCAGTCTTAAGACCACAATCGTGAAGAGAACGAGTTTTTACATAGCACCAGAGAGTCTAGTAATACATTTATCTAGATCTGTCTTCAATGGGATGGTGTTTACAAGGAATTCATGCAGAGTATCCTTCCCAGAAACGTTGACAATCAATGAACAGATCATCGATGAGGATGATAGTTTGCAAATACGAGACGTGAATTATGTGTTGAAGGCTATGGTGAAACACACAGGCTCTCATTACCAAGGTCATTATCAATGTTATAAACGCAAGCCTGACTTGGTTATGGATAAAAGTTCGAAGGTAACTGTGAACAATTCTCCAACTATAGCAGGAACATACAACAATTCAGAAGATATAAAGGTTGAAGCTAGTAAGAAAGAAGGAAGAACGTTTAAATCTGTTAGGTCTGTTAGGTTGTACCCATATTGGCATATCTCTGACAGTAATGTAAAAGAGGTTAGAAGTTCCTCCCTCCAAAGTGAGGATAAATATGCTTATATGTTATATTATGACCGCGTTTAATCTTGGTGTATGATATTCTATATATATGTTGTGTATACAGTGTTACACAGGAAACATATCATGTGAATTTTATAAAATCCTATAGGGACTCGGATAAATGTTATGAATCCATATCAACGTCAGTATCCATATTGCCATTGAAAGGAGGGTTTAGTGTATTCCCTTCATCGAACAGATGCAAGCTTGGATTATCAATATCATAATCGCCTTCATTATCAAATGCAGTTAGATTCCCCAGTAACGGTTGGTTTTGATTACCCCACGACCACCAAGTTTCTTGGAACCATCGTAACCACATTTGGTATAAGACCCTCTTCCAATCCATCCAAACAGTCATTTGTAAAGACTCTTCTCGGAGCCACTCACGAAGTTTCGAATAAATGATCTCATCTGTTGTGGCATGGTCCGTATCAACATGATTTAATTCCTCCCTAATAAGCTTATTCCTGACTGATTTCGGGAGGTTTATACGAGCAGGAACCACTTTAGTCACAGGTGACCCTATATCTTTGATATAGGCCTCCTGATCATATTTAGCAACTCCATCACCGAGAGAGAGCCTTTCAAAATCTTCAATTAATCTAGCACGTTTATAGTTTGAAATTCCAATGGCATCATTACTAGTGTGAGGACTGTGTGGTCGTTTCAATTTAAAGTATGCCATTTAACTACTGCTTTGTTGACTTGCCTTCTCAGCACAAAAGATTGCTATCCTTCATCTAATAAATTAATTCACCGAAAATGCTAGTGTAGAATCTTTACTTCGTGGCTGTTTTTGCTTACTTTTTCTTTCTAATGTTTAAGATGTCCACACAAACAACTCGATTCACGGTCAAATAAATCCGTTTCTTTATTGATATATAGGTGGCCCTTTCGTATTTTTTAACTCGAATTTATTAAGTAAATTTTTCAGTTCAATAATCTTTGGAATTGTTATTTTTAGATTTCGCTTGGAATTTTTCATCAAAATTTGTGACATTAAACGTCAAAGGCTTTGAAATTAAAGATCAAATGTTACTTTCTAAGTTTGGATTTAATAAAGAGGTCTTCATCAATATATCAGTAAAGGTTATTATTAATATACGCAGTGGATTGAGGGCAATCAAATACCCATTTCAATTTTATTTTTGTTGAAGACATCTCGTTAGGATAAGAACAAAAACAGATCAAAATACATTCTAGATAATCGTTAAGATGATAACTATATCCGAGAAACACGAAAATATGAGGCAGTTTTATACTCCTCCAATCAATAAATCAAAGTATAATGCCAGCCAAGCATTAAAGGAATCTTATAACAATGGTGACTCATCAAGATCAACAACTCCGAATAAAAACAATGAAAATATGGATGCCCATAGTAAGAATGATAGGAATAAATCCCCCCAAGGGAACTGTGAACCACTTAGCAAGGATGAAATTAAGCAGATATCAGAGAGTGTTCATGAGTTACCTCAGGAACTTATGAAATTGATCGAATTTTTCATTGCTGATTTAAAACAGCCTAAATATTTGAATCCCCTAAGCATTACGCAGTTAGCATCCTTATTTCAAGCATTTTATATTAAATTTGATAAAGCTGCATATCAATATTTATCAAATATGTCAGCATCACATTCAAATTCCTTTTTCAGTGCGAGAGATGTACTGAGTACAGGCTTAAGTGGTATCTTTGCCAGAAGTAGAAGTAGCAGTGCTACGAATACAGTTAATAGAAATAGGAATAGGCGCTCTTCCTCCCTTTTCAGTTCAGATTCTGTGACTAACCTAAATAACGCTATGCCTTTATTATCACCTGAAGAAATCGAGCAACAATTGAAGAAGAATGCCATAGACAATATTAAGATTGAAAAATATTTAGAACTTTGTGAAAAGACAGTCTTCAAGACATTATTAGAGGTTGGCACTTCAGTAACATCTCCGGTAAAGATACCAACAGTTGTAACTAACTCTACAGACTCATATATTGATGCCAAAGCTCTCATCATCCATAAAGAAAACTTCAATGTTAAGACACTATTTAAGAACACTCCACAATATATTGCATTTGATGAACGATTACGAGAGAAAATTAAATGTCTAAATAAATTAAGTGCAAGTGGTATGATAAGATTAAATGAGTTTTTAGGGATATCCAATTCTGTGGATATTACTAATGAGGAATTACATAATAGAATTAGTCACTCTTTGAATGAATTAATATTCCAATGTATTTCACCCTGCGAGAAGATTAGTACGGTTTTAGAGATACATTCCATAATGACAGAAAACAAGGCATTATCAAATGATGATTTCTTGTCTGTTTTGATATATCATATCATTAAATTAAAGCCCAAAAATATATTCTTAAATGAAGAGTTCATTAAATTATTTAGATATAAAAAGAAATTAGTGGAAAATGAAATGTTTGCACTTACGAATTTAAATGCAGCTTTGACGTTCATTGAAGGTTTGACTTTAGATGACTTTTCTACCCAATTGAAAGACCAACTTTCTTCAGAGGATAAGGATTTATTCAAATATAAAATCAGTGATAATATTATATTTCCAACCGACGATGGAACGGATAAAGTTGCTATAACAAAATCTGCAGAATTAGATAGCGTAAGATCTTTACATTCAATGTCTAACCGTTCTATTGATGAATTGAGAAGTCCTAACAATTTGGATTCTGTGGTTAGAAGCAACTCGTATGAAGGTATTAAGTCCGTTTTTGATGGATCTTTGAAAAATATTATCAGTAAGATGAAATCATACACCCCAGCATATCAAGATAATATATCCCAGCCTCTGCCTTTGTCCAAGAGTAATTCTCAATTATACATTGATTTTGATAGCCAACCAGGTGATGGAGCTGCATCCACGAATAAAATACAGCCTGTAAATAGTAATAATGAAGTTTCATTAGCTTCTTTCCCGGTTTCCAATTCTTCAGTACCCGAAGAATGGTGTAAATTTAAAAATATTCCATTTGAAGATATGAAAGTTAGTCAATTACGTGAAATGTATGGTATTTATCAAAAGATGATAGAGTAAGATATAGATAGAAAAAAATAATAAAATCATTATTTTTAAAATAAGTCTATAAAAAATTTATTCTATATAATATGTAATATTTTTCAATATATCTATTCGGCAATTGACCTTTTGCTTTCTCCATCAAAGGGTTGAGAGATGGTCAATAACGTAATGTAATTGAAGTGCTACATTTTTATCAGAATCCCCTTCATTGAGGACATATAATTGTTCTTTTAACAACTTAGCCAAAATTTTCACAGTATCCCTGGCATAATCAAATGATTTACTCTCCTCTCTTAAAAACTTAATTACTTTTAATTTAACGCTAGTGTCAGTTGTCCTTGCCATAATGGTACGTATTAAGAAATGATTTTCCGGTGTAATATTCTTCTTTTCATAATTGATCCCATGAATAATTGGGAACGATAATTTTCCCTCAGTGATATCTTCAGCAAACCCTTTTTTTATTGTCATGGTATCATCAGATAAATTTAGATAATCGTCTCTGATTTGATATATGACACCCAATAAATTACATAGTGGCACCAAAGTTTGTTTTACCACACGTCTTTCTGTGTATAATTCAGATAAAGTCTCCATTAATCGTATAGTCAATCTAAATAACCCGCCAGTCTTATTTATCACCATATTAATGTACATCTTTTCATCAGGGATAATATTTGTATCTCTCCAATATATGTCTAAACCTTGACCTCGATGTAGATTACAAATTTCTTCATTAAAGATTTGATATAATTGAATTTCGATGGGCTTAGTTTTCTCTGACCCTTGTTGTATTTTATCAGTAATTAATTTAGGTATCAAATCCATGGCTAAAAAATACATATAATTAGCGGAATTGATGGTCATCGGTATACCATATACCAAATGAGATGTCTTTATTCCACGTCTCAATACAGAATTATCTTCTATATCATCAATCATAAGTGAAGAATTATGTAACATCTCTATCATTTGAGATAAAACAGAGAGTACATCATTGGGTAGTTGATAAAATTGATTAAAGATATGGATCAACTTATTTCTAAATTTTTTACCTTGTTGTTGTGATATGTGAAGATATGGTTTTTCTAAGATTGCTTCATTAGATTGATCCCACTCTAGTGGTTCTTCTATTAATGTTTTAATCACAGATGCATTCATCTTTCTTTTTCTACTTTAACCAGTTTCGACTATCTTTGTTTGTCTTAATGCATTATACTGAAGTTAATAACACTTTCATAGTCACATTGAAATTTCATGATGGCATCGATCTTTTTTTTTTTTCAGTTTTTAGAAAATTCTAAAAATGAGTGTCACAAAATCGATTCACAAAAAGGAGAATATACTGTTGGATTGTATTGATTTATTTATGATTTATTTTACTTATGAAGTGAATATATATGCAGGATGAAGATATTGCCATCAAGTGGAGTTGAATAAAGGAACATCATGGAATTTATATGCCGGATGTGAATCTCGTGGATCTACATGGGATGATCCATTCTTGTGATTCCTTTTAGCAGTTTCTTTGGCTACTTTTTTCTTATTCACCCTTACGGGCCATGTTAAATTATGATTCTTCTCTCTTAATAAAGGCCTATCGATTCTTTTACAAATAGATCTAATTTCATTAATATTATTATTATCTGGATCAAAATTAATCTTACCGTTAATATAGACATTGTTACATTTAATATCTCTCACCTCGGATGAGTTGATACCATGTATACTGGTGACTAATGCCAGGATATCTTCATTCTTAGCATTCTTGATATCCTTATATTTAGCTAGAGAGATTAATTTGTTTCGTTTTTCTGTATTTAACACAGTAGATTCATAATGTTCCAAATGATCACCAGATGACTCGATCAGGGAACGATATTGAATAAATCTTTGTAGCCCATTTGAGATCTTGCGTAAGTTAACCATATCATCGGGAAATTTTAAATGTTTAAAATGTTTTGGACCTAACATCTTTGGTTGTTTTAAATCTTGATAATATAAATCTTGTTGTAATTGAGTCAATCGATTTAATTCAGTTACACAATTTTGTAATACAGTTAATGGCAAAATATCAGTATCCTCATTGTCCTTTGTCCTATCTGTCCTTAATGGTGGTCTTTTTAATACCAGATTGTTGATAATATGATTCAAATTAGTAGTATTATTATCTATTGATGTTGCAAAGTTAGTAGAACTCGTCAATGTGACACTTGGTAATGGTGCAACGACGTCTTGTTTCTCGGTTTTTTTGATGGGAGTAATAATAGGTGGAGCCACTATTTTATGCTTATCATTATTGTTATTATTATTATTTTTATTCTCTATCGCAGATCTTGAATTGATATAATCCACTTTCTTTCTTTTTCTTAGTTCCATGGGTTTAGCTTGATATTACTGGTTATGGTAGCAGTAATAATAGTCACGTACGAATAGTATCGCTACTTCCCAACCTCCCTTAATACATTAACTATAATACCATATGACACACTATACTACATCTCTGAAAATTTTTTTCAAGTCATCGCAAAAAACGAATTTCTTGTCCTTATTGAAATTTCAAAAATGTGACACTAAATCGTTTTTGTGAATATATTCAAAAGTATACAGAAAATATTGAATGAATATGTATGCTATTGGTATATTAAATGTTTATACAAGTGTGGGGTGGGGGAGGAAATTATGTATATATATGATAGAGTAAGATTATTTAAAAGATAGAAAGTGTATATATAAGGAAAAAAGATGAAAGGAACACAAAACAACATTCTCAATGAATAATTGGTTTAAATTCACCATCTTTAATTAAGATATCACTCATTTTCAATTTTTCTTGTTCATCTTTCCATCTAATTAACACATGAATATGTGAAATGGCTTTAATACTTTGTAAATTGGAATAATTAACGAACCATAAATAATCTTTCCCCAATTTTAAACCATATTTATCAGTTAAAGTTTGTTTCAAAAAATTATCTATGATGGTGGCACATGCAGGGTTCATATCAGGGAAAAATTATTATTTTGAGAATCAAACATATCGATATCGGTGGTATCATTTAAATAAATTGGTAATTTAATCTTAGACCAAATTAATAAGTGCATTACATTAGGTTCATAATAATAAGGGAAATCGTTAATTGAAGTCTTATATAGATCCCTTTTTGTGAATATGATATGTAATCTTTGTTGATCAGTAGCGTATTTTAAATCATTCAATTGATCAATTTCTGATTCATTCCAATTTAATTTATTTAAGATATACTGTAATATAGTAATTTTTTTTGATTTTAAATCATCTTTATGTTTATGATATCTTTGTGTTTCTTCTTTAGATCTTCTTAATTTATATAATTCTTTTGTCTTAATATAATTTGACACTTCATCCCATGTAATTACCCCCTCAGCAATATTTTGTCTAATGGGTTCATCGAATTTTGTGGTAAGTGAATGAGTATTTGGATTATCTTTAGTTAAGGTCATATATTTGTGTGTTTTGTTTGTTTATTTATTTTTGGTTGTGATAATATGTGTAGGAAAAGAAGGTATAGATATATGTCACTTCTGTATACAAAAATATGGAGGTCCCCTTTAAATAATTTTTCACCTTTTCAGTGAAATTTCTTTTGAAAAAAAAAAACGTAAGATTGTGCCGGACGGCTGTGCTCCGAGGGGGGAGGGGAAATATAAAAAGAATATATATCCTATTCTAATTATAGAAAGAGAGTAAGAGTACTAACAAAGATGACATTAGTATACATTAAAAATTGTATATAAAATAAATAAATAAATAAATAAATAATAAATAAGGCTAATAAATAATTAATAGGTTTTAATAAATAAGTTTCTCCTATTTTTGTTTGAAGGAATATGCAAAAAAGATCAAAATAAATAAATAAATAAGATGCAATGATAATAATAATAATAATACTAGAGTAATAGTATATCGAGGTATGAATGATTGAAAAAAACAGAAATTAACAAAGCATTCTTGGTCTTGATCTACCTCTAATTGGTAGACCTTGAGTATTATTTTTCAAACTAGTAGTCATCATAGATTCTCTCATTGAGATAGCAAATGGTACAGTGAAACCTGCAGTAATGAATAAAAGGTTTAATTTAGCAGCTCTTGGTAAAGTGGTTCTTAAAAACATTGTTGTATGTGTATTTGTGTGTGTGTTTGTGTTGTTATAACTGGTTTGTCTAACTTCTAGAAGAACTAGTAAAGATTGAAAGAGAGAAAGTAGGAACCACGATAGATGTGAAAGAGATCAAGCCACTTATATATGTATTAAAATTTGCAATTGCATCTCATTGCCATTGGCAACGAAACGAAAACAGAGCGAGTTTCCACAGAAATGAAAAATTGATAGAGAAAAAAGAGCAGAAAACAATGGACGTTGGTACAGAAATGGGGAGACAATAGGGGGACAATAGGGAAGGGAAAATAGTGGGACGCGGAGAAGGCGGCGGCCCCTCGGCTGGGAAACGCTGAGATTGGCCAATCAGGTGCGGCCGCGTTAGTAATGTTGGTAATGGTGCTGGTAATATTGGTAATGTGCCCCGTTCTCATTGGCTGGGGGCAAGTGGAAGGAAAGAAAAAGGAAAGTGCCTGTTTCCATGGTTACCGCAGTGGAGGGGCGGTGTGTGGGTGTGGTTTCCAGGAGAAAACTATCGCTTGAACGCCTTCTGTTGCCAGGCCAGTTTTTACCCGATTGGGTAAAGGCGTCCACGCTGCTCTTTTCTTTTGCCGTTGCTAGGGAAACCGAAGGGGAGCGAAAGTGAGGGGCTGCGCCCACCCACACACCGCACTCAAGGCCTCCCCTGTCCCCTTTCCATTTCTTATTAGGGTTTCATCCATCCATGGACCGCTGTTGTCATGGTTACCAAAGAGGAGAAAGGGTACGACTCTCTGTAACCATGGCAACACATGTATACACGCCATACCTTGATTCTCATGAACTGTTTTACTATCACATTCTTGATCTGTTTAAGCCTTCCATATTTCAATCAGTTAAACACACGGATATTCTTATAATAGTTCTGGTTTCTGCATTATAGAGAATAAAACGACAAGCTTTCTTTATACCAATCCAAGTAAAACCAAAACCAATATACATAAACAATTTCTATAAGAAACAACATTTACCAGGCAAGTCGTCTTTCGCTATATATTCATTTCAGCATTCATTTCAACTGAAACCCTAGTGAAAGCGAAGTGAAATAGTTAAACGGCTATCTTAATAGGTTCTGGTTGTAAAAGGTACTTCTACAGAAAATAAAGAAGCTCTTGAAGATACTATGAGGTTTTGGAAAAGGAATCCTATCTCTTCTTGGTATATTAATACATGGATGCGGGTAAAGACAATATACTATATATAAAAAAATATATAAAGCATCATGCATTTACATAGTTAACCTGGTTCTTCTCCTATATAGTGCAGATTTATACTTGAATGGTACCTTTATGTTGGAATTATGTAGTATAACGGTTAAGAACCCTGGGGTCTTATTCGTAGCCTCAAACCGTATGACAGATACATAGTTATGGTGATTGTCCAAACATAGCCACTCCTAGACATGAAATGTGAAATATATATTAGCAAGTCCGTAATAGCTTCTTATCTGAGCACTTGAATCGTTTACATTTTATCGTAATAAAGATATTCCTTTCTAAAATTAACGGCGGCTAGGGAACAAACAGTTAAGAAAGTCTCCAAGTAATATATAGACTTGTAAAGTTGTGTTGAATAATTCCTGCAATAGAGCGGGAATAGTTTGGGTGTATCATAGTATCAGCAGTTGTGTGTTAACAAGCATATTACAAAATTTGTTTATTTTATCTCTATATGTATTGAGCATTCATTCAGATTCCACTTTTATTCAACTAAATAATAATCGAATATTCCCATCCAAAAATTTTAAAAAAATGGAAATTCTTCCTTTCTTTAAAGATATTATAAAACTTAAAAAGTGTCAACTCATCGCTACAATCTCCCCAGTTATCCTTAACAGTTTACTACTAAACTGTACCCTCTTTAAACAGCTTCTATATACCTTTGGTCCTTTATAAAGCTGATTTCCAGTTTCTTTGAAAAAAAAATCTCGAAAAACAAGAAAAACAGTAAACAAAAAAAAAGAAGCTACTTGCAAAAAGAGAGATAACTATTAAAAGATCATCTATATACCTAGGAAGTAAACAACCAAAGCTTATCCCATCCATCCCCCACTCACATGAGTACCATATAATATTAAATAAGGAAAAAAACATGTCCAATACACACCCTGTAATATCGTTAAAACCAAGTTATAATTCTGTGGTAAGAGGTTGTCCAGGAATACCTGAAACTTTACCCAGAATTGAATGTCAATTACAAATAAGATCAAATAATGGACTACCATTCACTTTGGATAAATTAGAAATTATGTTATTAACGGTAGAGACTTTACATCACAATAGTAATAACTATTTGAATCCATCTAATCTTGTATCAATAAGAAATAATAATATGGATCCTATCTCTAATATACCCAATCCAAGTACTACCATCACCACTTGTGGAACTAATATATCAACCACAATTATGGATTCACCTACAGTTAGTCTAGGCCATGGATCTATAAAGAGAAGAAAAGATAAATTGGAATATATCACAATACATTATAGAAAATCATTATATTTTAAAAAAGATGGTAAGGATACCAAAAAAATTATTGGGTTAGATTTACCACTAACCATTGCACTACCAGACGATATTAAAGAAACTAACTTTAACGACAAATTTGGTCACTGTTATACACTTTTTGATTGTAAAGCATTTTATAATAACAGTAATAACAAGGAAAGACACCCTAAAGATTTTAAATATTTGATTAATATAGAACGATATTCATTCCTACCATCTAAAACGTTGTTCCCACCTATTGAAAGAACTGTGTATTCCATGGATGAAAGGTTTAAAGTCACATATAAAATAGAAAATCCATGTCTTAGTAATGATGATTTATTAAGATTAAAAATTTCATTCAAGCCCAATTTTAAATATATTTCAGAACAATCACAAAGGAAATCAATATTATTTAATAAGAAGATTAAATTGAAGAATATTACTTTCCAATTAAAAGAATTATTAGAAATTAATGAAAATCTAAATCATCACCATAATCATCATCAACTCTCGAGTCCCATATCATTATTTTCGGGATTGGATAAAACTGAAAATGTTTTACAAGTGTTAACAAAGGAGATTAATCAAGTGATTTCAATGAATGAAATTACTTTAACTTGTGACATGAGAGTTGTTACAAAGAATAAATTGTTTCAAAATTTTGAATCCACTTTCCAAGAACCAGAATTTCTTTA
>JAJLXW010000537.1:784-45135 GCA_030571515.1 Monosporozyma aquatica
GAAATAATAACAAAAACTTGAAAAAGTGTACTAAAAAAAAGATTTTATTACAGAAGACAGTAATCACTGAAAGATTTTCTTAATATTTGTCTCCAGATTAGAGGTCACCGTCAGTTACGGTGTCCACAAAAAAAAAGGGTATCAGAGAGGGTTTCCACTTGAAGTACCCGCACAAAGATAATGACAATTAAAATTTGAGCTCATCGAACAGATAAAACCTAATTTTTTTATCTTCTTGGAAAATTTCTTTTTCTAGAAAAAGCAGGTTTATTACCCGCATGCCATTAATTTTCCTATCTTAGCACGTGATGTGGGGCCTTTTTCGCGAAAACTTCGTACTTTAATCTAAACTTGTGTTTGGGTGACCTGCTTAAGCAAGTCATTGTGTTACGTTTCATTGACAAAGAGATAATCATATAAGAAAAAAAAACTGAAAACATTCTTTTCATTAAAAGGCTCTAGAGCATACATTTTTGGAGTTTGTTTTTTCCGTAGTAGTACGCTTGCTAACTAGAAGATTAGCATTATTGTATTCCAGCCAGCTATTAACTCACCCATTGTATAAATACATATCATAAATGCAAAGAATGTTCAACTAAGCGATCTCGACCTTCGGGCCATTGTCTTTTATTGTGCTGACTCGCAAATAGCGGAAATAATCAGATCGGATATGGATCCAACTGCGGAGCATCCGTGTAACCATGATGTAATTTTCCCGTAAATTTATCTATAAAAATGTTCAATCTCCTCATTTTCTTCAAAAAATTTATTCTGATATCCAAAACCTGCAAAAGATGGAGATATTGTTTGAATAGAGAATTTTCCTAAAAGGGTATAATTTTCTCCTATCACCCGAAAAAAAGTTGTATTAGAGAATTGCCTCTACAAAAAGACAATAGCATCATAAAATGAATCTGAAGCAACATTAGTTACTTTACAGCTTTCAAAACAATACCTAGCTCTTATCTGTCCGCATAAGAAGGAATTCTCATTCTTGGTACAATGAGCATATTAGTTCAAATTTTGAACTTCAAAAAATTTCTCAGAAGCCTCCTCTCCATTCTTCTTTTTGTTTTAGCAAGCCCTCATTTTATACGTACATCTATAATGGATCTTCCCTTATTTTTATTGAAGGCAAGATCGCTTTAAAATTATATGTCATCATAGGCTCAAAATATGATAGTAGCTTTGAAAGACAGAGGAATATCAAAATCATCAAATCTATTTTTCTTATCAAACTATTGTCTGATAAGAAATAGTTACTGCAGTTAAAAATTCCATAAACTATATGATAGTATAGTGTTTACATTAGCTATCAAGGTAGTAGGTTTCTGGACTGGAAACTGCTTCCTCAAGATCACCTATATAGTGAAAAAGCAATTCAAACACATCTGTTACTTCTTTCTTCCTCTTTGAATCTATTCCAACAAATATTCGCGTCAACCTTATGCACATGCAATTTTAGCTGAAAGTTATAGAAGTATCTCTTGCTGTCTAGGTATTCCTTATGTAAAATTGCAACAAACTCATAAAGATATCCATTACTTTAGAATGTTTTCAACGTTGCTGTATATATATATGTGTGTGGGCATACTTAAATAACCTCACTTACCTCTTTTGTATCTTGGAAAGTACTTGTGTAAAATTCAAATAAAACACCAAATTCATTAATAAAAATAGCCTTACAGAACTATTGGAATCGGGACCTAAAAGACAATAAGTTTACAATTAAAAATGAAAACAAATAGTAAACTTTGTATGAAACTATTATTTTTTTTTAATTTTTGAATAGGCTTCTTATCAAAGCACTATTTCGATGACATCGCTTATAAAAAAAGAAAAACAGAGTTATTCAGATCGCTCAAGTGCATTGTATTATATATATCATTTATAAACAGTATTTCAATTCCTCTGAAAGTGACACCTTTTTTTTTTTGGCAATTTTGTAGTATATTTTGATCCACTATTTCTTGTCTCTACGACGATTATTTGTGTCACAATTTCAGTTTTACTAATTTCGTTCGCTAAATTTAATTAAATACAAGATAAATTGCAAGTAAGATTTAGGGAAAATAAAGAAATAGAAAAAGATGCTGAGCATCCAGAATTATTTCACCCCTTTATCTTCCATCTTTGAAGAATTTAAGTTCATTTGTTTATTTTCATTTTCTTTTGATTTTACTATTATTTCTTGTCAATTCAGAAGATAACCACAAGTATTAGAATTAGTCATATTACATCATCAGAATTACTAAAGAAAAAGCTTTTAGACGAGATATCCGTTAACTTCTTTAACTGCCCACTTTTGGACAAAAATATGTTTAGGTCAAATCTTAGATATTACTTGCTTAGTCTTCTCACTATGCTTAATTTATGTAGAAATCAAATGGATAGTTAGAAAACGCAGAGGAGTTAATGATTAATTACTCTAATTACGCTTTTTACTTTGTTTATTGAATTTTGTTTAGTAATTTTATTTACTTTTTTATTACTTTCTTACTTTAGTCGGTTGTTGAAGGTCGCAGTTTAAAGAAGTAGGTTACAAATATAATTAGTGTCGAAGTTTTAAAACACTATGTTTACATCCCAACTAAAGGTTAGCTAATAAACATACACGATATTATTCAATTATATTATATTATAAAGGAAAGAAAAAAACTTGTTGGAATCTATTAACATCTGATATATGATAATAATGATCTTGTTATGGCATTTTACAGAGTATTGATAGTAGAATTTGGCTGCTTTGGGATGGTGACCTAATCAACCGCCTGACTTAAAAAATTATTTAAACTCTTCCAGCTGTTGTCCTTATGTAAAACCTCTCTGTACATACACTTTAATCAAAGGAAATAGTCCAAAAATAGTTTAATCACATATATCGTAGAGTACTGATATTTTCTATTTTTTCTTATTCTACTTTATATTCATTTCTGCTTTGTCATATTTTTGTATTTGTCGTTTTCTGTCATGTTATTTAATGGAAGGCAAGTCATATCTTTAAGCTATGCACTCTTCTCATGTTGCAATCACTTCCCATGTTAATAAACTTTTATAAAGTTAATCATATCAAATTCCATTACTGATTGACACTGATATTAGTATTTTTGTTTTTAAACTAAGCTTTTAAAAAACGTTACCTCCGTGAAAGGTCATAAAGAGTCAAGTCATCTAATATCTCTCTATTTTATCCCTTCAGAAATTAGTACTTTGCAGACTCCCCTTCCAGGTATTCAATATTCTCCACTTAATACCTTTAATTACAGGAGCCCTTTGCCTAATACTCTACCTGTACTGGGACCTAACATAATGGATAATTCCACCACTCTTTTGTATTATAATGTACCAATAATAACAAAAGATGGGTTGTCATTTCTTTTCAGGAGGATAGGCGGTATAACTATGACAAATAAGGGTGATATTATGGATTAAGCTTCTAAGAAATAACGCTATTTATAAAACTCTGGGCACAAACTATTGTATGCTTGTTTTGTGTTTCGGTTTAGTGCAGAATAGGATGGTATTTTTTGAATTTAATAAATTTAATTTGTAATACTTCGATACACTTTATATATAGAGAGCTAACCTTTAATGTCATGTCTTTATAATTTGTTTCTTAAGAAAATATCTTTAATCTCACCTTCACTTGAATAACGTATTTGCTTATGTATCATTATATCTTTACGGATATGCAATGCTTACCCGCAGTTTCGATTATGTACAAATGTATTCACTAATTGAAGCACTATGTTCCATATACATTCCCAATTTTGATTAAAGATGAAGGTAACCCAAACGAGTTACCAGTCTCAAAAACAAACAAACAGATACAGCAATGATAGATGTACCTACTGTAGGTTATCAAACAAAAAAAAACCGTAGATTAGTGCCCATGATTTCCTACCTAGCAATAACAGTGTCACAAAACATTGCGCTGGTTGTAAATAAAAATTCACTTTTGTTACATAGATATGAAACCTATTAGATTCTCAGTTATTCGAGTCCACATTTTAGTCTAGTAGCTGTCTTCAACTTAAGTCATAGTTAATCAGTAAAATATTATCTCAAAAAAACTTCCTGTAAGTTAAAAGCACAGCATGAATAAATATAAATTATGAGCACCTAACACCTTTTTAGACTGGGCGGTCCCCTCTATATGTCATAATAAATTCATCTGTTTCACGAGTGAAGTGAAAAACCGTCAAGCAAATTCCTCACGATAATACATTTTTGAAAGGATAGCTGGTAACAAGTCCTAGTCTTATTAATTGATAGTAGTACACTACGTTCAAAACGGTGTTTAATTTGAAAACACGAGTCATTCAGATAGATAGCTTGTAAGAGTTATCTTACCTGAATTCTGTTTTTTTGTTGTGAATCGATCATTATTGGATTTAGCCTATAACGTACTTTCCAGGGCGACCAATTTTACATTATCTAATTATATAGATGAACACCTCATAACTGATTTCTTTCCCGGTCTCAGGCAACCGTTGGTAGATATCTATTCCAGCAATAAATACAATAAGTAATATACAGGCTTGACTACCTGATATTGATTACCTCTTACAGATTGAAGAGCTGAATTTCCCACCTTTGAACTTTCTGTCACCCTCCCACGAGTTCGACTAGCAACACTGGTTATCTTTTCGTCTCTTGGTGATGCTGCAGTAAATCTAAATCCCAATCTCTGATAAAATCTCAACGCTCCCTCATTGCTGCTAAATACTGTAAGAACGATTGAGGTTATATTGCAGTTAATTGATTCAAATTTGTTATAACTTCTACAAGCACTTTTTAAATAGCCGATTAACTTTTGACCCATACCCTGACCACGAACACACGGTAATAATTGGATTTCGTATAAATAAACAACAAGTTCTGTCAAGGCAACGGCCGATACATCAGTTTCCTCTGTCAGCATGAAAGAAAGATATAACAGAGGTTCACATTTAGTCCCGTCAGCACCTTCTTCCCAATAACTTATGTATATTAGGTCAGGAGTCAGCATTTCATCCCATTTGTTGGCTTTCCAAGGTCGTTTATTTTCATAGATGGTGTGACTAACCACCTCATAGGTAGTGCCCAGATTAGCGTTTAAAATTTCTAATAGATCAAGTAGAATCACCTTATTGGCCTCAGATTCTTTCATGGTATCATTTTCCAATATATTATACTCATGGACCCCATCAGGGAGATTTCTAGATAAATTAGGGACATTATTGATATAAAGAATATGACGGTTTAGAGTTCTAGCTATGTTGTCTTTATGGTTTCCGTTAGATGGCGCTGTGTCGGAATATTGCAGTGTTTCCGGGAAGAAAGAGACTAATTGAGAAAGAAAGTTAAGCGTCTTGTTTGTTTCATACATCCCACACAGAATATATATTGAATATTTATTCAAAGACCATGTACCCTTCTTCTATCATCCCTCCTTGAATGGCTTGAAACATGGTGCCTGGAACATTAAATAAATTTAACCGAATACCCTTCAAGCTTTGTTTACATATTCGTGTTCAAAAAAAAAAAAATAGCGTAATGTATATCTCGAGAAGTAAACCTCAGTTTAGCACCCGGTTGGAGCGAAGAATATCAACAGTCTGGCGCCCCACGAACAAAACAAGATGCTCCTGAAGTTAGCTCTTGTGTCCTTACTCCAATTGTCAGCTTTATTCATATTCTGTATAGGATTTTTCCCGAAAAAGAATGTACTAAGTGGGCAAGCTACTTTCCATTATAATACCACTTTGCAAAACAGTTCCAAACCAGTGTTCAATAAATTAATATTAGTTGTGATTGATGCCTTGAGGAGTGATTTTATATTTGATAAACACAACTCACATTTCGATTTTATTCACTCTAAATTGAATTCTGGAGAAGCATGGGGTTTTACCGCCTTCTCAAACCCACCCACTGTAACACTGCCTAGACTGAAAGGTATCACCACAGGTTCGACTCCTAACTTTCTAGATGCAATTTTGAATGTTGCCGAAGATGATGCCACCTCTTCTATTGGGGACCAAGATTCTTGGTTACTCCAGTTACGCAGGCATGCAAATCACAGTATAAGATTCTTTGGGGATGATACGTGGCTAAAATTGTTTACCCCAGTAGAAGATATCTTTGATTCTTGGGAAGGAACAAACTCCTTCTTTGTTAGTGATTTTCAAGAAGTTGACTATAATGTGACCAGGCACATTCAAACTCAGATAGAGGAACAAAATGATTGGGACACACTAATTCTACATTACTTAGGTTTAGACCATATTGGACATAAAGGTGGGGCATACTCAAAATTTATGCCTGCAAAACATGTTGAGATGGATAATGTAATTCAACTTTTATATAATCAGATTATTGATGACGATTCTCTCCTTGTTATCATGGGTGACCATGGTATGAACGATGTAGGTAATCATGGAGGATCTTCAGCTGCAGAAACGCATGCTGGTATGGTATTTTTGTCTCCAAAACTAGCTAGATATGGATCTACACATTCTTTGGAGGCCCCATGTGCTACCCCAGAAAATGATGACGGTGAACCTACTTTCGAATATATGAAACAAATTCAGCAAGTAGATTTGGTGCCAACAATTGCTGCTATGTTCAATATTCCAATTCCACAAAATAGTGTTGGCATACTTATACCAGAATTTTTGTCCCTCCTAGATGAAGAATTAAGGTACGCCAAGGTATGGGAAAATTTGAGACAATTATCCATACTAGATAATAAAATATTCCATACAGACGTTACCAACAGGAATATGTCTGATATCTATCTCAATATGGAAAGAATCCAGCGATCTTTAACGCGATCAGCGACAAAGTATGACTACAGTAAGCTCGTTGTCGGATATATGTTTGTCATCTTTTCAACCATCCTAGTATCCTTAATTAGTTTGCAGGAGATAAACACACAACCCATAGCCATCATATTGTTTTCAGTCTCAGTAATAATTGGACTTTCTACTTTTGGTAGTAGTTTTGTAGAAGAGGAACACCAGTTGTGGTGGTGGATGATAACTGGACTAATGCTATTGGCATTGATCTTGAGTCCAGTCAATGTGTCTACTTACTTTTCATATTTAACCATATTTCTATGTGTCAGAATTATCCGTGGGTGGAATAATACAGGACAAAAGACTGTTTATTCGTATGTCATTGCTAATCTTCTTGATGAAGCACCATGCTTACAATGGATATTAAATGTGATTACAGTAGTGTGGCTAGGCATCTCCTCAAATATCAGTTATTTATCGGTAATGGACCAGATTGTACTTCCAATAATATTGCTAGCATATAAAGTAAACTGGGCAATAGTTGATAAAGAATATGTTCCTAAATATTTACAAAGCTTGGTCAAAATAATTGCCAACTATGGACTAAATATTGAAGATGCAGATATTTTTAGCACCTCGTTGATCCCTATGGCAAGATTATTCTACAAACTTTTCTTTGCTTTGGTTACATTAAGATTCTCTTTATATCTAACAAGAAGTATAAGCAAAAAGGTATTTGTTCAAGGCTTATTTAAGGATATTACTTTCTTTTTAATGTATCTATCCGCAACAGAGAATATTCCTCAGTTTTTAATATTTGACATTATCAGGAGGTGTATTACACATGTATTGACTAGCCAATTTCATTCCAATGTATACCTAACAAGTTTGATATCACTAATACTACAGAACTTTTGTTTCTTTCAGTTTGGCGGGACTAACTCAATTGCAAGTATTGATCTTTCCAATGCGTATCATGGAATTTCGTCAAATTATAATATTTATATTGTTGGATGGTTGATGACGATTTCCAATTTTGCACCTGCTATTTACTGGATTTTGTTTACATGGCAGTTTATCCACAGCAACAATGAAATACACAAGCTTACAAACAAATGGGAACTTTATGCTAAAAGCAAATTACCTGCTGTATTTTTCAATTGCATAACAGGGTGTGGTCTACTAGCATCCTGCATAATTCTAAGATACCACCTTTTCATATGGAGTGTGTTTTGTCCAAAGTTGTGTTATTATGTCGTTTGGAACCTTGTTGTAGGAGGTATAATCGGTTGGTTATTTGAAGCAACAATTATTGCCCTATTATAGACGAAAATATGTATGTTGATACTGCAAAAACTCGATTAATACAGAAGAACATATATATTTATATATTAATATTGAAAGATATATTACTATGACAAGTCAGAAAGTTTTGTAGTGATATTTGACTCTTGTAATTGTCTTATAAGCTACTCTTCCGTGTTTGCTCACCATAGACGAGACATTTCTAAATTTCAGAGAAGATCTAAATTTCATCCACGAGAAAAGCATCGACCTTATATGCGTGGTTACAACGAGATATGAAGGAAAGAGTATCCAAAACTCTCCATCTCAGTGGACATATCGTAGCAACATGCAGTTTCAATTAGGTGGTTCTTTAACATTTGCTGACGATTCCGTTTGTAAATCAATCGAGGCTAAACCTATCTTCAAACTACCAGTTCTAAATGAACTTGATCGAGGAGACAGATACGTTTTTACCTCTCATAAGGGAACAAGATTGTTACAATTAGAGACTACAACAGAAATGCTGAGATGGTCTTCTATCAACGACGAAGATTATGGTGCAATGCATGTTAAAATGTTGAAGATGAAATCAGATATCGTTGATGTAATCCTAAGTTCGGGAGAAAAATTTATTGCCTTTTACACACCGGATGATATCCACATGATTGAGATTCCATGGGCTTATAGAGATGTTTCCAATATGAATTATGTTTTCCAAAGAAAGGTATCTGCAATCAATACCCAGTCTAAGATTAAAAAGATTCTATTTCACCCTAAAGCAGCAAATGATAGTTGTCTAGTTATATTATTCGAGGATGATTCAATTTGGCTTTATGATTTCAACAATAGATCTAAGATTGTTCTCAATGAAGGTAGTGGTAGATTAGGACTTGGTGGGAAAGTGACATCTATTACAGATATGGTATTCAGTAATGATGGATTGACTTTATACCTGTTAACAGTCGCAGGTGGCGGCGATATTTATGCATTGTACCCGTGTCTTCCCTCGCGTCTTTTAATTTCAGATAATGAATTACAACTGTTAATGAATAAATCTGTCATTCTATATGATTCTATTAATAAAGAAACAAAACCAGAGATCAAGCGGAGTATTATCAAACAGGTCCAATTTGTAACGAAATTAGATCTAAATAATAAAAAGAAGGATACAGAGGCTGGGCTAGAAATCGAGGCTGCGGATAGGTACGTGAAGCCACAAGGTCCATTTACAATAGCTCCCTTTCCAGACAAGTTATACGATACAACCGCAAGACATATAGCGGTAATTGATATCGGAAATCAAAACGAACTATTGTCAATGATATTTGATGACAATAATATTTTATTCCTATTCAAGGACTTAGAGTTATCAATGGTTTGGGATATCCCTGGATTTTATTACCATAATTCATTAGTGTTAATCGAAGATTTTATGTTGCAAGCGAGCACAAGTGCTGAAATAATTACATCTTTTAATAAGCAAAGGAATATTTTGATCAAAACGACTGATAACATCTTTTTAGTGGACACCACTGAATGGTCATCGTTGTTATCAAAATGCATTTCAGAAGATGATTTAACACCCTTAGTTGGGATAACATTCAAAAGTAAAGTTACTGCCCTGAATCCGAAGGATAAGTTTCTTTCAGCTGGGGTTTGGAATTATCATGGGATTGAAGGATTGATTTTATCTTCACCATTGAAAATATATACAAAGAATTTGGTGTCAGCAAGAGACAATTTCAGCTCTGAAAGATTTGATACTCCTCCTAAGGAAGACGAAATTGAACCTAAATATTCTACCAGGTTTTCTCAACCGATTACTGAAATTCTTCAGTTAACAAAGGTATATAAAGCAGATTGTACAAATCCATTCCCCGATATCATCGATCCTAAGGTAAGACAGGGCTTATTATCAAATCCCTCAAATGAGGAACAGCTAAACATTATGACAAAACTATCTGGTGATTTAATCAGAAAGATAATCAAGGGCCAGAGTTTGGGGATCACATTACACAGTAGAATTTTGGAGCAGCAGTACGAGTTGACCAGACAATTAAAATATACACAAGATATTATCGAGAAGCAGGACCAAATGGTTATAGTTAATAAAGGGCAACTATCTCAATGGGATACCCGACTAATTAAGCAAGCACGACTTATTGATAGGTTCACGAAATTGAACAATAAATTGGCACAGATTGAAGCAAGCGACAAATTTAAAGAATTGGTGATCAGTAACGATGAATTGGGTTGGTTCAAAGAAATTAGAAGCCAAGCTGTTAAATTTAATGATTTTTTACATAAGCAAAGGGCGGTCTATGATGATTTGGAATTTATTAAGAAGGAACTTGCCATTATAAAAACAAGATCATTAGAAATGGAGTCAAAAACTCAGAGCGAGTGGGACAATTTACGTCAAATGTTGAAGGAAGATTCCATTTTGATTAATAAGTCGTATACACCATCTAAGAAGAGCTAGGTGTATTCTCGAAGAGAAGAACCAAGGTGTGCGGGAAGATATGTGAATGGTGGTATATTGGAGGTACACCAATAAGCTTTTTTTTTATATACATTATATACGTCTTACATGAGGGCGTTGTATATTTAGTATTCGTCTCGATGGTGAATGGAAACCATTGTTTAAACTTTTTTGGCTCTTTATAGATACTTTCAAGAGCTGTTGTTTAGGGTCATTTTGCTGTAATATCGAGTTTACGCCTTTTTCTAATTCAACAAATATAACATATACGAGCCAAAATTTATACTCAAACCACATGAAATATTTTGCACCTAACAACAAAAAAACCTAATATACTTCCACCAATCTCTCCTGCAACATCTAACTACAGTGTTTCCGTGCTGACATTTGTTTATTTCTCAAAACCTTATCAGAGATATATCTTCTTCCTTTGTGGTTCAGGTGAAGTATAGAGGACTTATAATCGACACTCAGAGACTAATGAATACACTATCCTTTGTATCACAGCATATCTTCTCTCCATTGTCTCGAAGAAGAGATCCTGATACGCCGAATCAAGTGTCAGAAGATGATGCGAAAGGTGAGAATACCGCTGATTTGAGTACAAAAGATATAACTTTAGAGACTTCTCCCCCATCTGATGGTGAAGAAACATTTAAAGAAATTTGTGGGAACAGTTTGGCGGGTGATAAAGTCCTAACTCGTAAACAGCAACCCTTAGTCATTCCATTGCTAGATAAATCTACTGCAACCACTGATGATATTGCGTTTTCAATCAAACTTAAGAGTATACTCATTACAGTTATATTGTTTTTACCCAAATATTTACTAATTAAGCCAGGCTTCTTTATTTGGTTTATTATCACATTACCTATTTCTTTTATTGAGAGAGGGATAAAGCTTCGAAATAGGTCACGCCTTAATGCAACAGAGGTCAAGAAATTGACCGCTTCACCTGCTAAGAATGTGGGGCTGGAGTCAATCGGAGAAACTTCAGAAGAAGATTTGGCATCTGGTGAGGAATTTTTTCTTCAGAGAGACATGGTTAAAGGCTCGCTATTCAGGGCGTCCTCGCCAAAGCAAGATGAGCCGAAAACAAAAGCTAATCGATCATCAGAAATTTTCGATACAGCTAGTCATATTAGCACTACCTCATTTGGAACCAAGAAAATGGGGCGTTTCCTCTTCCCAAAAAAATTGGTACCGAGATCAGTGATGTTTTCCAAGAAAAGGAAAACTTTAGTTGTTGACCTTGATGAAACCTTAATACATTCTATATCTAGGGGTACAACACATAATAATTCATCACAGGCACATATTGTGGAGGTGAAGTTTTCTACAAGTGGTATATCAACACTATATTATGTATACAAGAGACCTCACTGTGATCATTTCTTAAGCAAAGTGAGTAAGTGGTATGATATAGTGATATTTACTGCGTCGATGAAAGAATATGCAGATCCAGTTATTGACTGGTTAGAAAGTTCGTTTCCAGGGAAGTTTGTGAAGAGACTATACCGTAAAGACTGCATTTTACGGGATGGCGTAGGCTATATTAAAGACCTCAGTGTAGTCTACGGTGGAAGTAAAAATTCAATATCGGCAGACAGATTAAATGAAACGATTATCATCGATAACAGTCCCATCAGTTATGCCATGCAAGTTGATAATGCCATACAGGTAGAAGGGTGGATCAGCGATCCTACTGATACGGATCTCCTTAACCTTGTCCCTTTATTAGAATCACTGAGGTATACGACTGATGTACGAAATATTTTGTCCTTAAAAAGTGGGGAAAAGGCATTTCACATAGGATGAAATGAGCTTACACTTGCGAATTTTTTTTTTTTGATATTAGGCATACCTGGCATTTGACTAGCAATTGGCGGCCACTGCAATTCCATCCAGTTATGCTATCTACAATATTGGCTTTTCTGAAGAATACTGGAGGTAGCACACAATATTTGTCTTGATGTTGGCTGGACTGTGTGCCCTAAGTTTAGATGATCCCCATTTCTTTCAATAATATTCATAATAAAAAATCAGCATAAATTAACTTAAACTGCTTGAGATCCTTCAAGTATCTTTATACTTATTTATACCTTCTTTAAGTCCATATAAGATAATATTAAAAAGAAAGTCCTGTATAATGAAAAATGCATTTTATTTACATGAATGTCAAGGAATCAGAGCACTTATATAACAGAATATATAAACCTTTTAGATACCAAAATAAAGCTTCATTCTTTCATAGACAAAAAAACTGCATGCAACCATTGGCGTGACCTTAATATATCCAATACTTAACCCAACAAAAAATCCTCTCCACCCACGTTCTGAATAAATAATCCTCGTTATTTCAAAAATCCCTTGGAATTTATGTGTGTACATATTCTGTACAGCCAATGAACTCACTTGTAATCTTCTTCGTATTATTTCAAAAGGATAAGATGCTGTTTGTGATGCCATACCTGCAAGTCCCCCAGAAACCAATTCTGCCCAAGTTTTCAGAGGTTTACGCTGATGTCTCTGAGCTAAGAGAAATTCATCATCTTCAGAGAGTTCTAAAACAGCATATGGAGCTAAAATTGGGTGCTTTAATACATCATGCAAAAAATCATGTGCAAAGAAGGAAACACCTGCATAGGGGATCATTCCCAGCACAGTTGGTACATAACCACGATAAAAATTACACCAATGTGCAAACCATTTTGGTAGATATGGTTTTGACATTAAAGTAATAGATGCCGGTTCTTGATAGATGGCCTTCACAATATTTAAAACATGAGGTCTCTTATGCTCCGTAATGTAGGCTAATCTCACACGGGTAAGATCTAAAGGATACGTGATGAACACACTGCAAAGGCCAGCTAGGGAACCACTTGCTAGCCTTCTCCAATGGGTTTCATATTCCTTTGAGGGTATCAGCTTCCCACGAATCTGTTCGTATGCAATGAATTTGATTGCAGCATATGGAAATATTCTTAAGAGCGTTATTGAATGGCCTTGATAAAAGCCTCTAATTCCATCATTAATCCAAATATGCTTCGCTGCCTCATATAATCCAATTAAAGAACCGGAGTATTTCGTATAATGTGGGTTCGATGTTTGAAATAGGATTTTTATTCTATCTAGAGGAGCAATCAATGATTTGGCACATGCCCCGGAAAGACCACCAGCAATACCGGATCGTATTACATAGTCTAAAGAATTTTTATTTATTACATGTTGTGTCTGTCTCCTGTTATAATGTGTTATATCATTCTGTTTCCCACTCATTTAAAGTACTTTTGTATAGTCCTATAATCCTTAACAATAGGAGAGTAGAATAACGATGGTGATGATTATGATGTTAGTATTCCAATCTAAGAGAAATATTTAACCATAAAGAAAGCAACTGAATCTTTAACAGTAAAATGATAGTAACCCTATGGCAATATCTTAATAATAGTAACTTTTATTTGTCTGTTGTAATTCTATTTCCTCGATGAGTGTCTCGATCGTAGGTATTTCTTTTTATTTTTTGTTTTTTGTTTTATTTTTTTTCCGGTAAAAGAAAGGCAAGATGAGGTTAATAAACCTCCTTTACTAATTATTTCACAACTCCTAAAGAACCAATCAAACAGTCCTTTTTCATTGCCTACTGAGGGAATGCTGGTGTGGCTAGTAATTAGAAGAAGATAAAATAGAAGAGAGTTAGTTTGTGATGAAATACTCATCCATAAGTAGTATTTGGAAAGCCCACTGAATGCAGGTAAATTAGAAATGGTCGACTAGAATCCATTAGTTTTATATAACTACGAACTTTCTGCATTTTGTGCTAGCGGAATCAAGTGTCTCTCGGTGTTGTAAATGTAGAATATTGATTTTTACTGTCACCTTAATGTCTACATGTTTACGAAGTAGCGAACCAAACCGACAAAATGGTTAATCGTAGTCCCTGATAGAGTTAAAATTCGTTATGAGTAGAGATCTCAACAATAATCGTGTTAAATAGGTACCGGCTCCTTTTTCTGTCAAATATTATATACTCTTCTAATGTATACAGACCTACGAAAATTTATAATACTATAGAGACTTTGAGACAAATAATATAACCTAGATAACAATCAGATAAATATTATAAGAACAGCGTGGTAGCAGGATTAGGTCAACAATAATTTTTTTTCCAGCTAAGAAAAACACCCAGTTTATTCATATTACTGTGTGATTAACGAATATATTCACATACTGTTCAGGGAAGCTGTGATGATCGTTTTAGGGTTTTCCCATATTCGAGTATTCTCGAACATTGTAATCAACAAAATAGGTTGTGGCACTTGTCACACGTTTCTTAGGTTTACCCCTTCTTTTAGGGTAGGTGTCGTATGATTATAAGTTAGCAAAAATGAATATGTACACGGAATGTGTATTTTTATTATAGTTGCTGGTGGGTGAACTAGTAGAAATTAATACAAATATGCAACCATATTTAAAATGAGAGATTTCCCTTTTTTGGGATGTGTTGTTTATACAATATAATCGGTTTAGTCAGTGGAAAGAAGAGGACATTTTATAGTTTATGCTTCCCAACTATAATATTAGTTATCTTTTCGACACATCTGACTTTTTAATACACCCGTTACTGTCGATTTCTAGCTACATTTTAGGTATATGTAGACTGCGTTGTATTACTAATGAACTATTCCCTAAAGGAAAAAAAATTAGTTACAAAAGGCATGAACACAACACCTTACAAAAAGTCCAACCTGGTTCTATTTTTAACTTGAATGGTGGCATCAAATTGTGTTCATATTTTCTTAACACAATTTTTGCTTTACTCTTAGGCTTAAGTAATGTAGCATAAAGATATCACCTGCGGTCTTCTGTTGGGTCTGTCTTCCTATTTGGGGTACTCATAATTTTTGTTTGAAAAGGTGAAGTACTCATTAGTTGCGCAAAAACCAAAAGTTTTCAAAGTTTATGTAGATAACCGTTACAGTGTAGACCTGTTCAGTGTATACTGAAATGATCATATACCCAGAATATAATATTTGTTTCATAACCAACTGTAGGGGATGAGGGCACAGAATTAACTCGATTATACATTCTTGAGGATCCCATCCTGTATATAAGAAATAAAGTTCTCAAGACACCCAAAGGGTCTCAGAACTGGCCAGAAATGTCCAGATAAAGTTAATTTTCTAATTGATTAGTTTGAACAGACAATGTATAATATGAGTATGATTCTTGTAAACTGTTCTTACTAAACAATATTAAGTGCTATAGAGCCTCGGTTTATTTATAATCGAGAAATATAGAAATACTTGTCTAATATATATAATTTTATTATGGTACTTGGTCTAAATGGAATTCTCTTCTAATTAACTTTACATAAGGGAAATTTTCGCCATAATAAGGCAGAATAGTCTTGAAGCTCATCGGAACATACTTACTATCTCAGATCATATATAGTAATGTACTATTCCAGCAAGAAACCAGCTGGCGTTTAAAAAGATTCAGAAATAGCTTACACATACCTAATCTAGTCCCTATAGTAGGTTGCTGTACTCCTTGGTACTATCTCGTAGGGTCGCCTTCAATTTGATGCTCTCCTATTTAAATCCCTTTATTAGAGGAGTCTATTGAGAACATCCACTGACAGCTACTACTTTCCTTATTTGAACAGCTTTCATTTAATTTCCAAACACCATGTAATAATAATCCGGGATTTTGGAATTATGTATTATAGAACTTGAGTCTGTTGATGCACTTTATCTTAAACGGGAAAAACAGTGTATAGTTTTAACTAGTTGTCAAAGGTCTATAAAGGTATAATTATACTAATAAATGGATATATATGATTGGTTCTATGTGTACAAAACCTACATAAAAGGTTAATATATGCGTAAATAAACGTATTCGACGAAGATATAATGTTTTTTTAATTTTATCAAAAATTATCGTCGAAAAGTGAAAAATCAAAATTATGTGATACTTGAAAATTATCACAACCAGCTATCCCATAAAATAATGACGATTGTTTATTGTTCAGAGTTTTAAGGCTAAATTTTTTACTCATTTCGTATATGCCCTCCATTTTGTTTTGTGATTTTTCTTTTCAGTACAAAATATTGCTAATAAATGTAAAAAAACTCAGGATCAAAGCCCCCCTTACCAAGCCTATTTGGCATATGCAGTGGTCTAAATCAGTTTTATTATATTCCTAGACAATATGGATTGGGTTCTTTTAAGAGTAGACAATACCTCCTATAACTGCTTCACTCATAGTGAATACACCCAAGGGTTTAACAAACAATTTATTTAGTTATCGTATTGAAAGTAGAAAAGACAGACACTACATGGATAGCGATAAGGTACAAGTGAAGCTAAAAACTCTATACTTGTATTGACTCATCCCACCGTATGCTAAATGATAAGTTGTTTTCACGTGTTAATCGGCTTCAATTTCTTGTTTCTTTGAAAAATACCGAAGCTTTGTTGACATTTACCAAGTAATGCTTTTAAAAATATTGTTATATATCTTTAAGCACCACCTAAGTATACCTTTAAAATATTACCCAGTTTTGTCAAAAACTACAAAACTGTGTCAAAACACCCATGCACCACACCAAGCATCTCAAATTAATGAAAATGGCGTCATCTAATAACGATGTGCTCTACTATCATATTTTGTAAGTCTAACTGCTTATATAACATAGCTTAGAACATGTTCCCTCCGTTTTAAATTAGTGTGATGTATTTTCCGAGTTATTAACTGTATCACCACAAATCGAAAATGCGAGGTATGCGATTGGTTAGAAAGCCTGAGAAAGTTATATTTGATGAAATAGAAAGAATTTATCAAGGTTAGGATCCTTCTAGATTAATGTTATATATATTACTTGGTATTTTTCCTTAGGTATGGAGGACTTATATAATTTACAACAAGAGATAGATAATTCTTTTTGAAGTAGAGCAAATTAAGTCCTCGCATATATATCAATCAGGACTTGCCGTGCTCGCTGATGAGTTACTGACGGAAATATTGAATCTTCTAAAGCGAAACTTACCTAAAGCACAATAGAGGAATAAAAGAAATAATTTGCTAGATTGGACTAAAAGAGCAATTCACTGTGGCAGATAAAGATTAAGTAAAAGAAGAGGTATCATTTACCAGAAGATAACTTAAGTTAACCTCAAATGGCAGTATGTTAATTAGATGAGGGTTTGGCTACCGGGAACAAGTAGGACTGTCAACTGATCAGTGATGAAAAGAAACGTCAAACTGACATGACAATAAAACAATGTAATAACACGAAACGTCCAACTTAACATGACGAGACAACAATAACATAAAAAGAAACATGAAACTAATCCCGGCCAACTCCTTCCGGCCTACCATGGGGAATATACTAGAACAGAACAATACTTTGTAATGTGTAATCAAATATGAAGAACTTAATTCTTAATAACAAAATAGTAAATTATGTTTTGCCATAGGGCATCAACATAGAAAGATAATAGACAGGGCTCATGATTAACTAATAACAATACTTTAACTTGATTCCTCTTGTAACCAATCTCATTCATAGTTAATTAAAATAGAGAATTCCATTTTATAAAATCTAGAATTTCAAATCATAAAACCAGGATTAACTAATAACTTTTCATGACCTAATGTTAGGTCTACGTTCAACTAGTCAGGTTAAGTCTTACTAACCTATTGGGTTCCTCTGGATAAAAAGGCATGATTAGATTAAAAGCTTAAGTAGGATACCATATATGACAAACAAAAAAAGCACTTCTGGGCGTGTGGCGTAGTTGGTAGCGCGCTCCCTTAGCATGGGAGAGGTCTTCGGTTCGATTCCGGACTCGTCCATTATTTTTTTTTGAATCGTGATAATTGTTGTGTGTGATAATCCTTAGTTAGAGGGCTCAACTCTATGAAGTAGAGTCCTGTTGAAGATCAAGATGTTGTTGCAGGTAACGAGTATAATCCACATTCAACATAGTGGACCCAGATGACACGTTCAAATTAGACATCTTACTATTATTTTTCGTGTGTTCTTTTTATGTTACATAACTATCTAATTTACACAGCAATAAGATTTAACAACTAAATCTATTGCCCTTATATATTACATTCCAAAAACTGTTAGTACTACAAGGTGTACTTAGATTGATTTGTTTCATCAATCTTTTTTCTAGTATCCAATATATCGTTTTTGAAACTCAGATGGTTTGATCTGTGTTTCAAAGAGCCTAGAACCTTGTTTCAACATCTTTATCTTTAATAGATTGAACACTCATATTCACTTATATGATTCACTTTCAATATAATAATATGACTTATTGGTTTATTCTCTAAATAAACCTTAATATACAATAATATACAGTAATATACAATTAAGATAAGAATTCTCTCTTTATATCTATGTTTTTCCCAATAAAGAGGACCGAGAATATTTTTCTTCTTTTCATATTTTCTTTTAACTTTTCTTTTTCTTAAACCATTCTATGGAATATTCTCAACACTTATTAAGAGTTTAAGTAGTTTCTGAAAGCGTTAATTTATTAAGTATATGCAATAAGTAATGATATACAAGTAATGTACATATGTAATATAGAGGAGGGGAAATATTTTGTTGGAAATAGAACTGATTAAATGATAAGTTCTAGGTGGTAAAGATTATTTTTCATAATACTTTATTTTTCCTCTTCGAAAAAATGAAATTTTCTTGTTAATTTTTTAAAGATTTTAAATCTAAATTAAAGGCAATGAAATCTGCTTCTATGTTATTCAAATAAATATAATTATATAAGTTTTAGGGCTTTTAATAAACCGATCAAATTAGACGCTACTACTAGTACTTTTCAAGGTATTTATCTCTGATGAAGTATCTCTTTCTTACTTGGGCAAATATTGGAGAGAGAAAAAATTTTCTCAAAGTAATTTTTCTCTCAATGGTAAAACCTTGAGTCTGGTAGTCCTCAACAAAAAATCTACTTGAGTAGGAACAGGTCAGAAAATAACCGAGTGGATTAGTAAATAAACTGTATCCAAAGAGAAATAGAGCTAGTCACTTGGTCGTAATTGGCCTTGTATATATTCTCCTCATATAACGCCTCAGGTGCCAGCACAACTTGCAAGATCATATCTTGTTTCTTAATTTATTAGAACTGAACGTTGATACGTATTTTCACAAAGACAATTTCCTCAAGAGTGCTTGGTAACCGAATACGTACCTTACCTTTTAAATCGTATGTTGTAATAATCAATAAACCATGATGGTACGATTATATAAAATTCAAATAATTAACGGAAAAATAAAATAAAGCATTAACTTATTTAATAGAAAATATATTTACATAGTGTTTTTATATCATGTGATATATTATTACGTATATAGTGACAATAGAGTTTTGTTGCTTAATACGAATTTGGGAGATTTTAGCAGGAAAGTCGTGAACTAGGTGTTGAGGATTACCCAGCCTCAAGATCTTACCATTGAGAGAAAAATTCCTACTTTGAGGAAAATTTCTCTTTCTCCAATATTTGCGTAATATAAGAAAGAAATATTTCATCAGAAATAAATATTTCCCCTTCTCTATATTACATATGTACATTACTTGTATATTATTATTTATTGTATATACTTAATAAACTAACGCTTACAGAAATTACTTAAACTCTTAATAAGTACATTTCCACTATGAGTTCCAATTCAGTATCCAACATCACTGATGCTGATACTTCAACTTTATTACTCGCTGCTTCCGACCAATCTTTATATCTTTAATCCCTCTCTCTATATGATATATACAATACATCAAAGATACTATACCTAGATACATAACCTCTTATGTTTTCTTGTGATAAAAAGTTTTTTATTAGAACATGTTGGAATATGTGACACTTAAAGTCACATATCATTTATGATAAAGATCCATTTTACTGCAGACTTATAATAATGAAGTGAAGATGCTTTATTCTGGTAATTCTATTATGGCAATAGAATATAGATTATAGAAATGAAGTTGATTTTCTCGTATGGAGTGATCTCTGACATTTAAAATGAAAATTTGGAAAAATTGAAAATAAAATAAAATGCCGAGATTTAAAGCTACATAGATTAAATAAACATCATATATACTTTGTAGATTGCTTAATACACCAGATCCGTTCTCCACATTATAGTGAGTGCGTAAAGCCCTGAAGAGGGCTGCTATAGCTTTCAAAGGAAAATTATTCATGATTACGTGCGCACAAAGGATAATGCCCATTATAACACAAAACCAATATTACACAAGCAGCTGGTTTGGTTTACTACGAATTTAAACTGTATATCTACCATGCATAGCATAGTAGCCAAATATTAGTAATCTATCTTGATAGTGTGAGATTGTCTCGTCCTCCTTGAGACGTGAGAACTGAGGCTTCCATTGTTCAACCTCTATTCGCTTGTATTCTACTTTTTTGGTGGCCCTTGTCCTTTGTTTTTCTCTTGATGTTTTTCCGCGGAATGCAATCGCTGTCAGGGGATTTTCTCATGGAAAGAAAATACATTTTTTTGGACAACTGGAAATTTGTGATTTTTAGCTTTCCTTCGATTCACATTTTTTTTTTTTTAAAGAGATACAAACAATATGTTCACCTTATTTTCATCTCAACCACATGAATAAGGGAAAGCATTGAAGATATACAACAGCTCTGTGGAACATTAGCAATACGCGAAAGCTTTGTGAACGTTAGTTTAATGGATAGAATTGGTCATAACCAGCTTCTTCTACACCTTCCCAAAGTATTTCACTTAATAAATTTGCCATATATCATCCCTAAATAAATAACGACATCATATAGAGAAACGTAATCCCCAAAATATATGTCCTCATCTAAAGGAAGAAAGGATTTGCTACAGCCGGAAACAGCAGAACAGAACCGAAGCAGGAGATCATCTTCTGTCGGTAACATTGACCTTGGCGATACTGTTCACTCCATAACAACTCAGCATGGTGCAGAACGAGCAGATATGGACGTCGATTTCAACTCCAAGGTTCCTTTCCAGTCATACATATCCTATTTGGTAACCAAATTATTGTGTTGCTGGGGTATTATTTGTTGCAGAGTTTGGTTGCCTCCATTAATTATCATCAGTGTTGTGTATGTTGCATATTTTGGTTCTAACAACCAAACAGAAAGCAACCCACTACATATGTTTATTGCGGTTTCATATCAAATTAATGGATCCGATATATATGGAAAGGGTATAAAAGATCTGTGTTTTGTATTTTTTTACATGATATTCTTCACTTTCCTAAGAGATTTTATTATGGATGTTTTTATTCGTCCTTTTGCACTACGAGTGGTTCATACGAAACATAAACAAGCTAGAATCATGGAACAGGTCTTTTATATTATCTATTATGGTATTTCCGGCCCGTTCGGTTTATATATCATGCATGGCTCTGACTTGTGGCTTTTCAAGACTAGCACAATGTATGAAACATATCCCGATTTTAATAATTCCTATTTATACAAAATTTTCTACTTGGGTCAAGCGGCGTTTTGGACACAGCAGGCTTGTGTTTTAGCCTTGCAATTAGAGAAACCAAGAAAGGATTACTATGAATTGATTTTCCACCATATTGTTACACTGTTGCTAATTTGGCTTTCTTACGTATTTCACTTTACTAAGATGGGGTTAGCCATCTATATCACCATGGATGTTTCTGATTGTTTATTGGCATTATCTAAAACTCTCAATTATTTAGACTCTCCCCTTACACCAGTTGCTTTCGTTATTTTTATGTTTACGTGGATTTATCTTCGTCATGTCGTTAATATCCGTATTTTGTGGTCAGTTCTAACCGAATTTAGGACGGTAGGTAATTACACACTGAACTTCGCCACGCAGCAATATAAATGCTGGATTTCATTAATTATTGTTTTCATTTTAATTTTTGCGTTACAATTGGTGAACTCATATTGGTTATTTCTAATCTTCCGTATTCTCTATAGATTAATTTTTAATGGAATCCAAGCAGATGAAAGAAGTGAAGAGGAAGATGAAGAAACAGAGGAATTGGGTGATGAAGGCACACAAATACATGAAAAAGAGGTTCAGAAAGGGAAACCATCTGGTATTGCCACAATTCCCGAAGGTGTTCAGACACCTTCTTGGAATACAGATAACCAAACTAGGGGCAACAGATAAATAAAAAATTTGGATAAGAACACTTCTTTTGGCATTATTTTTTAGGTGTTTTCTTTTTTATTTTTTTTCTTTGGTATAATCGCATCGTAGACATCACTTGTACCATTTCAAGTTTCAAATGGCTTATATTATACATTTCTGGTTCCCATAATGGAAATACAAACACACGATACCTTGAAAAAAAAAAAGAAAAATAAAAAGATTCATTATGTACAGGAATATGTAATTATACATCTATCTATGTATATATTTATAGTAATTTGTTCTTTTCTACTCTTGTGCTGTGATTTTTAGTTTTGTATAGTCCCTTAATCTATTACTCAAACCTCTTGCACCAGCTTTAGAGAGAATACCCAAAATCAAACTGACAGACCTATGTGAGTCATCGTTTCCTGGAATTGGATATGTGACCAATGAGGGTTCCGAATCAGTATCGATAATCCCAATCGTCGGGACTCTAGTCTTCATAGCTTCATATAGAGCATTCCTATTTTCAGTAGGATTTAAAACAACTAATAAATCTGGCTTGACAATACATGACATTTCATCGTTAGTTAATTGCCTCCTGGTAGGAATGTCATACTGATCTATTTCTTGTTTGCCCCAGATACGTGATAATTCGGTTGGATTAGTCAATGTTCCTGGGATCCACCTTGTAGAGACAAAATAACTATTCATTCTCCGGGCTGCAGCTTGTAGTGGAACTTTCCATTCTGGCTTTGTACCCAACAAAAGGATGAGTCCTCCATTTTCAGCGACACCCTCAACAACAGAACATGCTCTTCGTAAACATTGCAATGTTTGGGCTAGATCAATAATATGGAGACCTTTATACTCCCCATAAATATACTTTTGTGTGGAGGGCCTATATATTGATGTAGACTGGCCTAAATGAACATTAGCAGCCATTAATTTTCGTATCGTAGTTTCCTCTATTGAGGGTGGGTTGGATATATCCATATAAGGTTGATAGGTACCCTTAATCTGGGCCCCCAAGAATGCTGAATTTTTAGCATGATTTAGTTGCCTTAAATATAGTTCTTGTGGTGAATAAGGCTCATCTTCCTTTGTGAAAGACTTCAAAAATGGGAACGGAATGGTAGCCGAGGTGGGACTATGAGATTTACGAGCATAACTATCCTTTATATTGTTATTATTTTCATGTAACGAGGAAGAAGAAGGAGAAGAAGAAGCGGATCCTGTATGTTCTTGTAAATTCTTGTATTCATTTAGGAAGCTGGTCAATTCCTCATCCAACTCTAATTCTTTTGGTGTAAGCTGTTGAGTAAGTAGTTTCCTAACAGCTTCATGTTCCTTGCTGGGAACTGATCTTAAATAAGTGAGTTTTTTAAGAATCTCATCATTTGTGGGAGAAGCATTTATTCCTGAATCTAGATCGTCCCGCAGAGATTTAGGGATTCCTGTCTGGTTGTATCTTCTTGGTAATACCAAGGCCATCGGCTTATAAGAATGACCAACTGTCTTTAGCATACTTTTCTAATAAGAGATTAGTGGAATGGAATGCCGTTAAACGTTTTGGATGGGACTTGCTGAGGATTCTATAATGTTTACTTAAAGTTTTATTTTGTTTTTTAATGTTCATCCTTCCTTAATTATCTTAGAGTTAGTTTTGCAAGTTTTGAAAAGATTCAAAAAGGAAATATAGAATCCATTAATGTTCGGAGGCTAACAGTATACTACAACTCGACTGACACAAGACCAAAGATGAATGGAATATAGAACTACGGAAATAAGAACAATTGTTAACAAATGAGTATGTCATGCCGTAAAATAAATGATGTCATTAGGGAATTGATAACAGACACCGACGAGACGAGTCTTATTATAGTTCTTGGAGTATTGCCTCGAAAATATATTGAAACAGAAATAAAGACATTATTAACCGATTCAAAACAATCAGAATCTAATTCATTAACCGTAGAGGGGATACGACATCTACATAAAGATATTAAAGTATTATTTTTAAACCAGCTACAATATTTGTTTATGTATTTGACCAATCTTGAAGTAGAGAATGGCTCAGGTCAAGAAAAGACACTGGCTTATAATAATATAATACTGTATGGCTTGGATCAATTGATGTTAGATGCGATCACATATAGTGATGTAGAAGTTGCCAGAGTGGGTCAATTGATAATAAACAGCCTTTATTCTCTGAGAAGATATCATGATAATATTAATAGATTAATATCCATCCCATATAGACAAATGGAGGCTAAGGATAAGATCGATGATGAAGAAGATACTGATCGTACAAGTCGCGTCAACAAAATTATGTCACAATTAAACAATTATTGTGAATACCTAAACGGACAAAATTCAAGGTGAGCTTATTTCGAGGTGATAGAATGTCAATAAAGAATTAGAAAGGAACTTATTTCTTGTCTCTATGCTCTATTGAGGAAAAAAAAACCCACGTACAAAATATAATAATATATAGATGATATGATATTGTGTTCTAGTAAATAATATACAGGTTAAATCTTAGATTTGTTTAATGTGTTTTATCTATATTCGAGTGTGGATGTGTGTTGGTGGTATTCTGACGTAATAATGCTGGCAGTTAACAGTAAAAACCTTTTAAGGAGTTTGTTTGGTGGGAAAAAAAAAAGAATTAAAATGATCAATTATTTAAATTAATATCAACTTCATTCACTTGAGAATTTTCAATATCATAGAACCATTGGATTTTAATTTTAAATTTAGATTCTGCAATACCAAATTGTTTTAAAATTAATGATTGTCTAACATCTAATTTTTGATCTTTAGAACAAACTTTATAAGGTTGGTCAAGGAAAATTTTACCCTTAACGATTTTCGTTGGTATTTCGAATTTATTTCTCATAGTGGGTTCTAGAGAATGTACCATGGGAACATCATCTTCAATTGGAATTTGACCCCCACGAGAATAAATGATGCCTTGTGGGATGGTGAAATCAATTGGAGAACGAGATCCAGCACGAGAATAATCATTACGTTCATAAGCGGTAAAATAATCTTTAACGACGGAAGTATCTTCATTAGTGAAAAGTAACCCTACTACACCATTAATCTTTGCTGATAATTTAAATAAATTTTCTTTATATTCATTTTCACGAGTATCCCCAAGGGCTTTAATCAACACTTTACGCTTCCCCATAATTAGACGAGAACCGGTCCATTGGGATCTAATTTCTTGTAACACTGGGGTTCTAACGTCATCTAATTGAAGAACCCAAACGTATTTGTATGTATCTAAAGACTCTCTCACAGAGTCGAATATTTTTTCCTTGGCTTCACGGGTTTTAGCCTCAGTTTGCGCTAAGGTGACTAACTTGGAACGTCTGGATCTTGGCATGACTCTTGTATTTTACTTGTCGTGTTGGTTCTATGGCGTTGTTTTATCTATATCACTATCAATCTATTCACTACCAATGTCCACATACACCGTCTCAATATAACTGACTTTCTTCACTGAAAATTTGCGATGCCCATCGCAGCAGTTTTTTTTTTTTTCGCTCGAAGAGGCAGAGATCACTTCAGACGGGAACCGCCTCGAAGCATTCCGTTGGGTCACGTGTGTCTATTTTTTTTTTTTTGGCTTTTTTGTTTATTTTCCACTACGCTGAAGCATTATTATTATTATTGTTAGTGCTGCTATTATTAAGTAAGATTATGTCTTTAGTGGTGGACGTGATGACCTAGAGACCATCTCGAAGCACTGCTGCATATAGATTAACACAATTCTCCTGCCACTATATCCTCAGAGAGAGAAAAAAAGAAAGAAATAATAACTCAAACAAGAATACTGATATAGCATGACTTCCACTGCAGCTGACAGTGGTTCTCAGAATCCAAGCAACAGTGATAATAATGATAGCAATACAACCTCAGAAGGTGATATTCCAAGAACTCCCGGAGTATGGAATATCAATGCCCTAGCCGATGATACAGAAAGTAAGATAGAGGGTGAGGATCAAAATATTACTACCGATAAAAGAGCCTCGAACATACAGAACCCCATTAAAAGCAATAACAAAAGTAGTAGGACGACACCAACTCAGGTACCAATCCAACAATTCTCTAAAAGTGTAGGCTCTTCACCAGTGACCAACAACACCAACAAAAACCCGAAGAAAACTTCTTCACAGTCAAAGCCTAAAAATAAAAAATATTCAAGTGGTAATAGCACAATTTCAAACAATAGTAACACAAGCAATAGTAGTACCAGCATAATGAAAGGTGTATTTGCATCATTTATTAAAAGAAGTAGTGGCAATAATAGTTCCTTTGGCAATAGTAGCAATAATAATAACAATAATAGTAGCAGTAGCAGTTCTCTAAAAATTTCTACTCCATATAACCCTAAACATTTACATCATGTTGGTATTGATGCAAAGACAGGAAAGTATATTGGTTTACCAGAGGAATGGCAACGTTTATTAGCATCAAACGGGATTTCAAAACAAGAACAACAACAAAATATCGAAACTGTGATGGATATTGTACAATTTTATCAAAATGATGTTACACATCCTAAGGATAAAATGATGAAAACTTTTAAACCAAATTCACAGGGTACCATGAAAGAAAATACTACTACTGTTACTAATAGTAATAATAACCGTTCCATATCATCTATGTCTAATTCTTCTACTCCACGCTTGGCTAGTATGGAATCATATAAATCTGTTAATACAACTTCATCTTCCTCAATTCCTTCACTAAGTAATAATAATAATAATACCAATAATAATAACGGAAACCATAGTCCAAAGACAACCCCAAAAATTTTGGCTACTGCAACAAATAATGACAAATTTATCCCATCGAGACCAGCACCAAAACCCCCTGCTCTTAAAAATATCCATAACAATAATAGTACCAACACCAACATCATTAATAACGCTAACTATCAATATTCTTCTCCACCCATAACTCATACTCCAACCCTTTCAAGGTCAAATACCCAATCAAGCCTTTTGAAACAGCAGCAACAACAGCACCAAGTTCAGAAAGAATTACCTCCAATCCCAACAGCACCAACTAAACATGATTTAGAAAAGACAAGATCATCACATGGTCATATTACTAATGAAAGAAAACGTGAAGAGAGAGAAAGGCGGAAAAAGGAAATTTATAATAAATTACAACAAATTTGTTCTTTAGAAGATCCACATACAAAATATACTAACTTAATTAAAATTGGTCAAGGGGCTTCAGGAGGTGTTTACACAGCTCACGAAGCTGGATCAAATATATCGGTAGCAATTAAACAAATGAATTTAGAAAAACAACCCAAGAAGGAACTAATCATAAATGAAATTATAGTCATGAAAGAGAGTAGACATCCAAATATTGTTAATTTCATCGACTCTTATTTAATTAAGCCAGATCTATGGGTAGTTATGGAATATATGGAAGGTGGGTCTTTAACTGATGTTGTCACTCATTGTATATTAAATGAATCACAAATTGCAGTTGTCTGTAGAGAAACTTTGAGTGGGTTGAAATTTTTGCATTCTAAAGGTGTTATACACAGAGATATTAAATCTGATAATATACTTTTATCCATGGAAGGTGATATTAAATTAACAGATTTTGGATTTTGTGCACAAATAAATGAAATTAATTTGAAAAGAACTACAATGGTTGGAACACCATATTGGATGGCACCTGAAGTAGTTTCACGTAAAGCATATGGCCCTAAAGTGGATATTTGGTCCCTAGGGATTATGATTATAGAAATGATTGAGGGAGAGCCACCTTACTTGAACGAGACACCCTTGAGAGCCTTATATTTGATAGCTACAAATGGTACACCACATTTAAAGGAACCAGAATTATTGACTCCACTTTTACAAAACTTTATTGCCTCTTGTCTAAATGTCAATCCAGATGAAAGAGCGTCTGCACAAGATTTACTGGATGACGACTTTATTACTCAAGAAGCTACCTCCACAAAATCCTTAGCACCTTTGGTAAAGCTGGCTCACATGAAGAAATTATCTGAGAGTCTGGATAATAATAGTCGCTCAAGTAGTTGCAGCAGCCAAAGTATCATTATGGATAGAATCAGTAATAATGTTGATAAGCCTTAAAGGTGTAGACACATGATATATACACATATAACATATTTATGACTTTTCACGATAAAATACAAAACTAAATACAGGCATGCATAATACATATTGTAATAATCTACTTGGTTAAGACAAATTTCGGTTATGCCGAGCGTTGGATTTATTTCAGGCGAATATTTGAAAATACGACTGGAATATATAGTACAGCTAGATTATTTAATGTTCATGTAAAAAGCGTCCAGGCATATATGTCGATATGTGCTGTGTAAGTACTTTCATAACAAACGTAACTGTAAACAATATGCTGTTCCTACCCATGAACTAAGTAACCTCAGAACTGGTTTCAGGTATGACTGTAGACAGCTACCTGCTACACTTACATTTTAGGTATTATCCATCAGTACTAATCTGGACAAAATAAAGCTTCACTTTCCCTTTCCCTTTTATTAGCCAAAGAATACGAGTTATTAGGTGGAATTCGGAATGTAGAACCTTCTACACAAATGAATTTATTAATTTCAGAAACTGTTACTTCCACACTTCCTTTCAAGCATGAAATGTAATGTGAAACTCTGCATTCATTGACTCCCTTTTTTTGCCCTTTTCTGGTAGGATAATGAACCCATTTGAAAATTGTTCCTCTTGAGCATCGAATATAATGTTTAGTCTATAATCGCTACCATTATTCCTATATATTCATTCATTGTTGATAAAGTTGGAGGCAATTGTAAGAACCTCTCTTTTGGGTCTCTTACTCCTGGATGTCGAAAGCCTTGTTTTAATAGTTCCCTCACATATACCGGTTGATAACCAATTCCCATTTTTTGTCTTATTATTATTCATCCGTTGGAGGAGTCTATTATTATCTTTATTTTCAAATACAAGATTGATTGCACTATCATAAGCATTGTTTCTAGATTTCTTTTTTAATGGCTTGTTTGCCGAAGATGACAATCTTTTTCTGCTTGTGCTATTATTTTCTATATCCTCATTGTAAATAATTACTTTAGTGATATCGAGTTCTGGTTTTTCTGAGAGTCTTTTATAAACAATCTTTTCATTTCTCCAATAATCTAATGTAGGCACTTTAATTCTAGAACTTCTTCGCAGAGGAATATCTGCTGTTGCAAAGTTTTTACTTGAGAGATTATAGTTTCTGTCGACATTACTCTCTCTGGAATATCTTGGATTGATTTCCGTTTCTAATAAGGCACCTTCTGTGGTATCTAATAGAGCACTTTCCTCGACAGAACTATATTCTGATTCAGACAGGTCTGACAGATCAGTGATACTATGGTCTATATCTTCCTTCTCTCCACCTGCACCGTATTCTACCTCAATCTCTGGCTCTTCTAAGATTGTCTCAGGGATAGTATAATGAGACTGAAACTGCAAAATATCAGAGAGGGTTGGTGGTACGTATTCTGTGAAAACAGAGGGAGTATTTGGAATTGGTGTTTCTACAGCTCCTTTGGGTTTGGGTATCTCGTTTCTTTGTGAGGAAGTTGGAGACTTAACATTGGGGGTTCGAATAACCATAGAATTACGACATATTGTATTTACCTGCGACCGAGATAAAATAGATGGACTGTTCCTAACCATACATGGTTTATGAGACTTAGCTGAAGGTCTGGATGGTGGTGAGTTTATCTTGTTTATACTGTCAATAATCTGTCGACCATTGGTTCCAGCATCGTCACGATCGGTGAAATAACTATCTATATTCTCCATGAGATATTCATCTTTTTCAACATCTGCCTTCAGCAGATACCCTGTTCTCCTCGACTTTGTTCCTAGAGACATAAAATCCATATCGTATTTCTTTACTGTTGCTCAATTTTGGTTGAGCGTAACTTATAACTGACAACTTCGTTATTCCTCTTGGGGTAAACATGGGCTCTTTTCCCCAGCTCTAGTCAGAAATGATTAATATTCTTTAACAAATTAAAATTAGGAATTTCAAACAGGTAACTTGCTTAGAAGGCCTTTGTATAACCTCCAGATTTCCCTTTGTTTACCTTTAGGTCACCTTCCTCGATGGCGTTATTGTGATTCAATATTTTTTCACTTTATTTAAATTCAGTTCAACTTAAAAAAACTGTCCCAGATAAAGTGATTTGATCTCAAAAGTAGTTAAAGACTAGAATAGAAAGACTTCAAAGAATGGAGAAACTTCCTAACTCAAGATAACTCAACTACACCATACTATTCAAAGAAATTGAGACAAAAAATAAAGTTGAAGGATTCATTTTCAAACGGAAGTGACAAAAAAGATGAGTCTTATCCCTTATAACGAGGATTCCTTAATTCTTAATGACCCTAACTCGAGATCGTTAGTGATTGTAAACCCAGAAGAAGGAAGACTATCAGTATTTGAAGAAGTATCTACTACGAATTTTCAAAATGAAGAGCTAGACAGACGCTCGCATCGTACCTTTGAAATTCCAGGTCAATTAGGAAGGGGTAACAGTAATTTAAATAATGAGACTACCACAAGAAGAGCTGCAAGAAACCATTCAATTGCATCATTTCTTTGCCCACAATGTGGTACTGAAATATTCGATGGCAATAAGATATCTCTGTCGGGAAGGCGATCCTCTTTTCAAGATACTGACTTCTCAATTTCTGGAAACAATGATTCAGAAAATAAGTTTAATGATAATGAACAAGCAGCTGAATTTAAGTATAGAAATACCTTACCCCATTTTACTCTATCACCAAACTATTTCCAGTTATTAGAGAGCACCCATAGACATTATTCGCTTCCTAGCATTCATGACAGTATAAATATTCATCTACATGATGATCAGGATGTTAACTCATTTATACCTGAAGATCTTTTTATACCAGGATATTTCCATAAGTTCTTTACAATTTTATCCCTATTGGGTAATGGTGCTCGTGGATCTGTCTTTAAGGTGGTCCATAAAATAGGAAATACTCCGTTAGGTGTTTTTGCTCTAAAAAAGATATCCATTGGTAATGATATGGTGTGGTTCAATAAATGTATCAGGGAAGTGAAGGCCCTGAGCTCATTAACACATAAAAGTGCCAATCTGATAACTTACAATCATGTATGGCTTGAGATGGATACATCATATGGTGTGACCACAAAGGAGAAGACACAAGAGTCAGATCAGGACAAGCAATCTAACAATTATCGTGGAGATGAAAAGATACCATGTCTTTTTATTTTACAACAATACTGCCCCGGTGGTAATTTAGAAGACTGTATACTTGTCGATGTGTTTAAGAAGTTTCCTGAGAAAATGTCTCTAGAAAAGAGGAAGAAGTGGTTTAGGAAAATGAGAGAGATCAAAAGAAATAAAGGTCGTATTACGCTTGGACTGAGTACAAAAGATATTCTTCACATAATCCGAGATATAACCAGGGGATTACACGAGTTACACGATATAGGTCTAATTCATAGAGACCTTAAACCCTCTAATTGCTTGTTGCTATCTAAATATCAAGATAGGACAGACCACCAAGAAGGAGATAGTGATGTGCATGGAAGAAATAATGCGGCTGGGATAAGTGGTTCAGGGAACTCCGATAATGAAAATGGCAACGGCACATTTCCTACTGTTATAATCGGTGATTTAGGTGAGAGCCAAGTCTTTGGAGAGGCTAGAAGTGCGACGGGGGCAACAGGTACAATTGAGTATACAGCACCAGAGGTTATTATTAATAATGTGCCAGAAAAAGGGCATAGAAATGGGCTGGATGTCGATCTGATTCCACAGTACAATGAGTATACATTTGCAACTGACATGTATTCTTTCGGAATGATTATTTATTTTGTGGTTTTTGGTAAATTACCATTTGTTTTGGATTCATTTGATATCCCAGAAATGAAACATGCTGTCAAAGCATTTGAAATTAACAAAAGTGTTATGATTGAGGAACACCGCAAACTACACCTAAGGCCGATTGATAATAGGATCTTTGATATAATAGAATCCTTACTATGTATCGATCCAAATCATCGACCTACAGCAAAAAATTTGGAAGAATATGTGGATCATTTAATTGTAAATATTACAGAAGCTGATTCTCCGGGGAGTAGGGATGACTTAGCAGATAGTCAATCAAAATCCGGTAATGCTAGTATTTTCACCCCTGTGAACTCGCCTAATTTAAGGATGATGAACGAAATGGAGATATTTAGCCGAGATAGAGTTTCGAAAACTAATCAAGATGAGGTGACACCAACTGCCTCTTTAATGTCAAATATTAGTGGTGGCGCAAGTGAAGATTTTGAAATAGATCCTTTGGATTCTGATGGTGAGTCTGTGTATGAGAAGAAGGAATACTTGGCATTAATGGATAGTAATCAAGGGATAATGCACCCTTCAGATCCATTGTTTAAACAATGGTGTCAGAGACTGATCCGATCCATACATGTTTTGTTCCCATTTTCTGTCGTTGTAACGGTGCTGGTATACTTTGAAGTCAGTGATAAGACTTATGCACCGATGATAAATACGTGTGCAATTTTCCTTCTAGGACTATCATTTAATGGTTCCTATACGACATCCAGGATAATTTTTGTATTTCTACTATTTTTATTGCTTATTTGTTGGATGCTTAACTTTGAAATTATCCACATCAAATACTTAATTACTACATAATCACAATTCATATAATTCATGCATTTACAACAGACCAAAGGTAGATTTCTTGAAAGGTTACCATCGACTTAATGCTTTCTATTCCATTCTACACCATGGCCTACCGTTATTACATTGATGTTCGCAGAGCCTTGGTTCTACAGGCAAACCAACCAAGGAAGCTAAGAAGATTCCTAATGAATCAGCAATTGAGACAGAACCCATGGCAAATTCTATTTGGTCATTTGGTAAATCAGATTGAATCTTTAAGAAAGTGTTAACATATGAGGACCCACCAAGTAAACCTTCCCAAAAGATAAGTATCATATTTAACCAAGGTCTTTTAGAATTAATGAAGTAATATGATTGCAACAATGCAAGAATGAAGTTTAAACTTTGTAATAAGGATAAGAGATATAAACGGTTGATCCTTATCCACTGGCCTGATGACCTTGAGATCAAGACACCAATTTGATATAATGTGCCATAGAGAACATATAGATCTCTATATTTATGGAAAAAATGAGGTAATAATTCCATTGGGAATAGCAATGTCGGTGCCACAGATTGATTAATCATATACTCAAAGAAGTACACAGTTGTTAACGGAAACATATATGGAATAATTAATGATTTCAGTTTCATCCAAACAAGTCTTAAATCTTGCGGGTAGTGGAAAGATGGTGATGGTGATGATGAGGACGATGACGATAGTTCCATATAATCATGTTGATCTAGATCCAATACAAAATACAATAGTAATCCACATGGCAAAAAAGTGAATAGCAGTAATGATAAATGTATAGGCAGATGGAAAATGGATGTTAGGAGTAGGAAACAAAAGGATCCAATCAATCCGGCCCCACCAGTACCTGATGACCAACCATTCAAAGCATCTGCTTCCTTAGGTTTATACTGATGCGTTAGTTGTAAAAAAGTTACTTCCCCAAACCCAGAAGAGATGGATGCTAGGGTTACACCAAGTAATGTCCAAAATAAATTATGATGAAATGACACAAATAACATTCCAGTAACACTCGTTACCATAAGAGACACTATTCTCAATCGGTAAGGTATCTTATGAATGTAAAAGGGACATGCTAGTTTGACTAATAAGGATGGTAAAATATCTGTTAAAAGAATCAGAGATTTCGGAGTTTTAGGTTCCACTAGATCCATAGCAGAGGATAAAATCACGACATATAAGACATTGTTAATGAGTCCAAATAACCAAAAGATTAGATAGTAGTTGTTTTGAAATTTCATTGATGAAGGGGAAGTCGATCCAGGTAGTGACTTCGGTTACAGTGACTGTTGGTTTGTGTTTTTCTTTTTTTTATGGTGTTTGTTTGGAACCATTTTTTTCAGATTTATATAGATCAAGTTAAGAGACATAAAAGGTACATTGACAAATGTATATACTATAGGATATATAAATATAAGAGTCAAGATTTGATGGATAGGCGTATAAACATAAATATAAACATGGAAAAGGGAAAGACAAAAAAAAAGTAAAAAGAAACAAATATCTATAAATATTCTCTTAACAGTTGGAATCTATCAGCTGCCTTCCTTAAGTAATCATCGTCTTTACAAACTGCAAATCTTAATAGATTTTCTGCAGCATGTTCATGTTCTTTAATATAGAATTCAGTTGGTGGGATAGCCACAATACCTAATTCATTCATTAACCAATAGGAGATTCTGAAGTCTTTCCCCTTTGATAATAGTTCTTCTGGAAATGGATAATCCTTTGGAATATTGACATTAACAAAATTGGCACAAATGAAATATGAACCTTCACTAATTGTATATGGTAAATTTAAGTTATCGAAAGCATCAGTTAAGATTTTGAATTTGACAATATAATCTTGTTGCATTTGTTTAAAATAATTTATTTTGGTAGCTTGTGGTAATGCTCTTGCCACAGCTTCTTGAAATGGAGAAGGTGAAGCAAAACAGATTCTGGTATGAGCCTTTGCTACATAATTCAATAATTCTTTATTTAAAGAGATAACCCAACCAAGTCTCCAACCAGTAGCAGCAAATGATTTCCCGGCAGATCCAACAGACAAAGTCAATTGAGCAATTTCGGGAGATAAAGTAGCTATTCTAGTAAATTCTTCGGTGAAATATAAATGTTCATAAACTTCATCAGAGATTATTAAAATATTATTCTCGACACAAATATTACCTAATTTCAATAATTCTTCACGAGTAAATACTTTACCAATTGGATTATGTGGGGTATTTAAAATAATGGCTTTAGTGTTTGGATTTATTGTATCTTTTAAGATATCCCAATCAATTTCCCATTCAGTACCCTTTGTGACTCTATTATTTAATTCCTTTGGTGGATTAATTGGAACATAACGAACTTTACCACCAGCTAATTCAATATTTGAAATATATTGATCAAAGAAAGGTTCAAAGACAATGACTTCGTCACCTTTATTTAAAAGACCCACAAGACAAGAAAAGATAGCCTCATTAGCACCTGTGTGCACGGTGACATTATCTTTATCTAATTTCACATCGTCACCATAAAATGGTTGATATAAATCAATTAATTCTTTAATTAAAGTGGGTCTACCCCTTGTTGGAGAATACTGATTAACTAATGGAATTTCAATTACATCTTTAACATCTTTAATGATGAAATTTGGTGGAGAATATGAGAAAAACCCTTGACCCAAATTTAATATTTCTCTATTAGCATTACGAGAGTTTTGTGATGCAATAGCAGCTGCTTCATTAGTTAATGTCCAGACATCTTTATCAGTATTTAGAGTGAAATACTGGTTTGGTAAAATTGCTTTCTTATTTGATTGAGTGGACAAAGATTTGATGGTGGTGATAGAATGCTGGGTCATTATTTTATTGGATATGGTTTTCTGGACTATTGATGGTAAGAGACCCATAGTTTCAGAGAAAAATGTTATACAAAATCTTTTCAAGATTTGAATTGAAAGTATTTATATAATTAATAAAAATACTCACTCGATGCAGAAAAGGGTGAATCAAAATCAAGGCAAATTGAATGAGAATAATTTACTTTTATTTATAACTAAGAAACCATGAGTCAAATCAATGTTATTGTCCTTGAAACCACCCAAGCGATAGAGAAAGGGAGATAGAGAGATAATGGTGTAAAGGTCCTTATCGTCTCCCTATCAAACGCTATCTTTCCCTGTTATCGCAACAATTTCTGTCCTGAAACTTTGGGCGAAAAAAAACTGTGGGAATTTAGGGTTTGCGTCCTGGGGCCAGAAACTGTGGGATTTTTTAGGGTTTGCTCGGGTATTAGAAATGATCATATGTATGTTTTTATAGGGTTGTTAGGGTTATACTCAGCTCTTAAAAAACCCTAAATGACGGTGAAAAAAAATATATAACTATTATAGCAATGGCATCACATTAAGCTTTGATACATGAGGAAGAAGAAAGAAAGTATATATACATAATGCTTTGATGAAAAGCAATTAGAACCTCATTATTGCGTGTCACAAAGATTTATCGTACAAATATAATTGTAACATATTAATGGAACGCACCGAGAACAATAACAACAACAACAACAACAATAATGTTAATATTGATTCCAATGTAAATACAAACACAAACATAGCATTGATACCACCAAGCACAGGATCAATTACAGCAGAATCGCAATATAATAAACCCACCGATACCATAACAAAGAACGGGGATGATGCTAGTAATAGAGATGAAATGAGTATATGGTTAGAAAAAGTGAATAATATTTCCAAAAATAATCCAGATTGGATGGACATGTCATCAGATGCCATGGTGGCTACAGTATTTGCTATACAAGAATTATTACAATCATTAACGCGTGATTCTTTATTATTGGCCTCATATAGACATAATCAATTGAATAATTCACATAATGGGTTATTACAGCATTCAATATCATCATCATCACAACAACAAATCAAAGATTTAGTGTTAAACTATAATGATATTGCAGATTGTGTATCAATAAAGGAACAATATGCAATTTTGAGTGATATGATACCAAGAACAAAATATTTAAAAGATCTAGTAAGAGAAAACAAGATTAGGTATACAACTTTTATCAATTCCGATCAACTTCCATCATCAGATAATATAATACAAATCGATGTAAACAATGACAACGATACAGAAGATGAACAAGAACATTAATAATAAGGTTACATATATTTTTGTGTATATTTTGTATAATTAGGTTCTTTTTCGTTTCATAGACGTTGAAATATTCAAACAATGACGGGGAGAAAAAAGATAAAAATAAGGTTAACGTATAACAACAGTACGGAACATCATAAAGTGAACATTTAAAGAGAAGCAAGGATTACTATCACCACTAATACATTACGAAAGCTTACACACAACTGAAATAAATAAAAAAACGTTTAGGTATGCGGGAGAACCAACAGAAAGATATGAAACCACTAGATGAAATGGACGAACCTTGGTTATTTAACTACACACCTCCAGAAGGTTGGTTAGATTCCAACTTTTTCCCCACACCTTCTTTAGCCTCAATATCCACCTTATTCCATCCTAATATGGATTATGTATTCCCATTTGTTTATAATCCACCCCCAACTGGTATATTACAAGGTATAACAGGGTTGTATAATTATAAAGTACCCACTGACTTACAATTTGCTCAATGTAATAAAGTAAATGGATTATCCCTGTGGGATCGAAACGGATGGTGGCAATGTTTATTTCCCCAGGAAGTAATTAGAGAGAGGTTCCAACAGTTTTATAAAGAGGCAGATAAGATTGACATGACCAAATTTGTCTCTAAAGAATCTGTTGATAATAATAATCCAACTAACTTGGGACATTATTTTAATGATTATACTAAATATTTGGTTTGGAAAATGGATCAACAAAAAGATGAAGACTTGTTACAAAAACAAGTTGGGAAGGAGGGAAAATCATCATCAGGTTGGTTGCCAGTCAGTGAGAAAGTGACTACACCAGAGGATATGATGCAATGGGACCTAAATTCAAATGAAAATGATGACAAGAAAAGAATCATAGGAAAATCACAATACATGTTATATAATGGCATGGCCAGTAATGGAGAGAAATCAAAAAAGGAGATAATCACTACAAAGACTTTTTATGATGATGGGTCTTGTCTTGTGAAAGAAAGGGAGAAAATAATACCAACGGATAGTGAAAAACCCATTATTAATGAAAGAGAGAAAGTAGTCAAAGAAGCACCATTTTCTTCCTCATCGTCATCCTCATCGTCCTCGTTCTTTTAGAAATGAGGTAAACCTATTACGATATTTCCTGCCTATAGTTTACTCCTTACCTTCAATACATATTTTATATAAGATTGATATGTCTAAGTTGTTGTTTTTGAATATTAATATCCTTATTTTGTGACGCTTCCCATTTTACCTGTCCTTTTATTTTTTTTCAAGTATATTTTTTTTCCTTAATAAAGAGACCTATATGAAATAACCTAAAGACAGACGAAAGAACCGCCACTTATAGGTATAGTAATTTCTAACTACCTATTCCAACCCTATATATCACTCCATACAATAATGTCATTCATTATTAATGCAAAGATTGCTGCTTGTAGCGGCCAATTCTTTAAGATGTCGCATCAATCCCAAGTGACAAAATGTTTGATGAACGTGAACGTTTATTTACCAAAACAATACTTTCAAAGATTAAATAATAATAATAGTAATAATAATAATAATAATAATAAAGAAAAAGAAGATATGAAGATACCAACAATTTACTATCTCTCGGGATTAACTTGTACACCACAAAATGCTTCAGAAAAGGCGTTTTGGCAATTGCAAGCAGATAAATATGGGTTTGTCATGGTTTTCCCAGACACGTCTCCACGTGGTGATGATATTCCATCTGATCCCGAAAATGGTTGGGATTTTGGCCAAGGGGCTGGCTTCTATATTAATGCAACAAAGGCACCCTTTGTGAAGAATTACCACATGTATGATTATATTCATAAAGAATTACCTATGGAATTGAATCAGTTTTTCTCCCAAGATGGGATTATTGATTTCGTTGATAATATTTCCATTACAGGTCATTCGATGGGTGGATTTGGTGCCATTTCTGGGTTTTTACAAAGGTTGAATAAATATAAATCATGTTCTGCATTTGCCCCCATTTTAAATCCATTAAATTGTCCATGGGGTAAAAAGGCATTTAGTGGTTATTTTAACGATCCAGTGAAAGAAGGTACAAAGCATGATCCTACTGAATTGATTAAAACTACAAAACATATTGATGGGAAAGACATTTTGATTCACATTGGGACCAATGATCCTTTCTTAAAAGAGCAATTGAACCCAGACACTTTTACAGAAGCAGTAAACAAGAGTGATGGTTGGAAGAATCACGTTGACTTACAAATGGTTGACGGATTTGACCATTCTTACTATTTCATTAGTTCGTTTGTTCCGCAACATGCAGAATTCCATGCCAAGCATCTGGGGCTTTTAAACTGATTTTATGCTTTTTACATAGAGTATATATATGTAAGTATAGGTACATGTTCCAAGACCATTTGAACCTTTAGTACATGGAAATCCCAGTGTCTTCTACAGTCTCTGGAGTATCCCTTTCATAGTGATCCTTACTTAGCGATGAGGTTACCCAGCGTCTTTGAAAAATTTTCGAAGATCGAAAGAAATGAAAAAAAAAAATTTGCGATGAGATGAGTTCCAATAAAGTTATATGTATGATAATATGAACAGTAAATAGTAACAGTGTCAGTAGAGGAACCCAGAGATCTTCAGGATAATAGACAGACAAGCAAAGATATAACCATGGCTAAATTCGAGATCCCATCTCCAGATGAAGAAGAATTGTTGCTAGCTAAACAAGTGTTTGGTGATACTAGTGATTTTCAAACAAATCTAGCCCAATTTAGTGCTGAATTCTTATTTGACCAAAGTGATGTGGAAGCAGGCGAAAGTGCTGGAGAAGATGAAGATGATGTGGATAGTGACAGTGATAAGGGCAAGAATGATATGGACCATGTCATGGACGACCAATTATTTTTTGTTGATGATGGTGAGGAAGAACAGGATAAAAATGATGATATGATGGACGTTGATCGTGAGGATGGACAAAGTGATTTAATCAGTGATAGTGGAAGTGAGGATGAAAGTGAGGGCACTGATGACGATGCGGCTTGGGAGGACTCTGATGATGAGAGATTATATATTTCTGTTATGACCACGAATAAAACTAAAAAATTAAGAACCTCATACGATGAAACTAAGATTAACGGTAAAAACTATGTCCGTCGTTTGAGAACACAGTTCGAAAAGATTTATCCAAGGCCAAAATGGGTGGATGAAGGATCCGATGCCTCTGATGTAAACAGTGATTTGGATGACAATATTAATTCCGATGGTGAATTCGAACAAGTTGTTAATGCAGATATCAACGCTTTATCCAAGATTTTGAAAACTACATACAATTATAAGGAAACAACATCGAAATTACTACCGCCTACTGCTTTAGATATCTTAAGACTGAAAGATGCCAATATTTCTCATCCTTCACAATCTGCTATACAATCTCTTTCATTCCATCCATCAAAACCTTTGCTGTTAACTGGGGGGTATGATAAGACTTTAAGAATTTATCATATTGACGGTAAGAATAATCATCTAGTGACAAGTGTGTTTTTACGTAATACACCAATCCAAACATGTTCTTTTTATATTTCACCAAATAAGTTAGAACAAAAAATTTTCACTGGTGGAAGAAGACGTTATATGCATTCTTGGGATCTTTCATCTTCAATTACAAACCATTCTAATGGTGCAGCACAAACAGCCAGGATTGAAAAGATCTCTAGACTTTATGGTCATGAAGACAGACAAAAATCGTTTGAGAAATTCAAGTTAGGACATTTTTATAATTTCCAAAATGATGTGGTTCATGGTATCATTTGTTTACAAGGTAATAATGGTTGGATTAATATTTTAAACTCTATAACCGGTATGTGGATGATGGGTTGTAAAATTGATGGTCATCTGGTTGATTATTGTATTGATTATAGACCAGTATCGAATAACAAGAATAATACCAATAATAATAAGAAGAAGAATATAAGAAGATTTAAAACAATTCTAATTATTACAAATACATATGGTGAGATCTGGGAATTTGATTTGAATCAAAATGGTAAAATTATTAAAAGATGGAAGGATGAAGGTGGGATTGGTATCACATCTATTCAAGTTGGTGGTGGTACTAATTCGAATCATTTATTATCTACAGAACAAATTAGAGCTAATAGATGGCTCGCCATTGGAAGTGAAAGTGGGTTTGTTAACATTTACGAAAGAAATAATAATGGTGGCATGAAGGATGATTCACCCAATCCAAAACCTGTTGCTACATTGGATCAGCTAACTACAACTATATCGACTTTACAATTCTCACCAGATGGACAAGTGTTGTGTATAGCATCAAGAGCAATTAAAGATGCATTAAGATTGGTTCATTTACCTACATTTAGTGTCTTTAAAAATTGGCCAACAAGCGGTACTCCATTAGGGAAAGTTACTAGTGTTGCTTTTGCCCCACGTGGTGAAATGATTGCTGTGGGTAATGAGCAAGGTAAAGTTAGATTATGGAAACTAAATCATTATTAGAGTAAAATATAACTGAAAAAAATATAGTCACTTGTCATATTGCTGCATTTTATATAAATAAATAAACAACTCAGGAAACTAAGAGTAACCATATAGAAATCCATATTAATAGAGTATTCCTTTAATATTTAACTGGGTTGAAAAAACACAGTAGTTTCTCTTAGACTTCTTCTGTGCCGGTCTTCGAAAAAAGTTAATCTATCTTTAAAATTGATTGAAAAATCGTAACCGCGTTGTTTTCTAATAGGCGTATTCTACAATGATTTTTTTGTGATGAGCTTAGGAGAATGTGGCTACAAAATGGGAGATTTGATAGGTACACCATTTTTTATTTGTATACCTTAATACGTACTACACGGGTCCATTACCAGTAAAAAGTGATATTTTGACTCTATGTAAAAATTTTGGAGGTAACTAAACTTTTTAAAGAAAGCAATCATCCATAGGTATTATTATCTGTTCTTTTCTTAGTTAGACACGTGTTAGAGCATTGTTGTCCCTGATGCTAAAAGATACATAGAAGTAAAATATCCTTTAAGCCACAAAATAGTTGAAAAAAAGGCATATTTGTTAAAAAATAACAAATCATTAAATATCCTAAAATGGGAACAATGGCTTTTAAAATAAACAAAATCTTAAAAACTTACTCCAGAAACCTCACTTCAATAAATCCAAGTCTACATTTCACTTTAAAGTCTAAACATTACAGTAGCAGTCTACATGTATGCTTTTTCTTGACTTAGTAGACATATATCTTGGAGTATATCAAAAAATTTACACAAAAGAAATAGGTCTTTATAGTTTATCTTTTTATGTCCAACAGTCTTTATAAGATAGATAACTAGTCATAACATTATTTCAAGAGACCTCTTATTACATAATATGCATGTCTTTTATTTTTTAGAGTGTTCTATTCTCTTATAGAACATATCCCATTTAAAAGATAGCTAGATAAAAAAAATCAAAAATGTAATATGACTTGTTTCAACGTTAGTTTTTTAAACCGGAAGGGTGTATCTATTAACAATGTTCTTCCAGGGAATATACGACAAAGCCTGCAGCAAAAGTAGAAAAAAATAAAAGCTCGCACTCAGATTCGAACTAAGGACCAACAGATTTGCAATCTGCTGCGCTACCACTGCGCCATACGAGCATTTCTGTTTTTTTAAAGATATGTGATTTGGAACATTGCATACTTGGAATCACAATATTATGTACAATTCTCTGTTTATGGGCGGTGTGTGTACGGCCTTCACTAAAGCTAGCTGTCTACATTGATGCAAATGGGTACTCTAAACTTTTAAATTGAAAAAGTTGGAGATATTGAGGCATTCATCAGGCTTTCTAACGATTTGACTTATAATTAAACTAATATTAAGAGGGAAAATGGCTTTTCTTAAAAACAAAAAAAAGACACACCTCTTTTAAGTGAATGGGTTTTGGTAAGAAGAGCCTCTATATTGCACTAGGTTTAGTTTTCAGCCCCAGGTTCTTGGGTAGATTATGCTAAAATAGGAGATAAAATATCCGAAAATATCTCACATTTTCAAATTTCAAAAATCCGAAGAAATTAAAGATCGAAGAAACAAAAAAAAAGTGACATATTAGGGGAATGACAATTACATCTTCTCCGGGAGTAAGATACACAGACCAAGAGTATACTAAATCATTCTCTCAAACTTTGGATTCTAAACATTTTGTGATATACCAATAACTAAAAGAACAAGTTAACTTTTGTGTTTGACATATTTAGATCTAAAAGTTTCATCCAACCCTCATCGGCTCATACAAGATTCAATAGGTATACATATATACAGCCAACAAAACCACCTCTTAAAGCGATCTTCTCTTTCCAATCATAAAAAATAAATGACGACACAACAAACTCAAAGAAGACCAAGTATGCTCTTTGAGCATTATGATGCCCCCGTTGATATCTCAAGACAGTTTAAAAAAAAGGAGCCGACATTAAAAGTAGAGGCAACCAGACAATTGAATAAGGCAAAGCTTCTAGGGATTGATGACCTCGATATGATCTCATTGAAAACCAATTTTGATAAACAAATGTTGTTAGGATCTCCAATGTATTTAGAATCCGATGAAGAATTGGAAGACAGGGATGAGAATAGAGATGTCCCTTATATTTCACATTCTACTCATTATGTGACCAGGGGACAAATTGACAATTCTTGCCAACATCCTGTTCCAACGGATTCAAGCAGTTTC
>JAJLXW010000539.1:0-15961 GCA_030571515.1 Monosporozyma aquatica
AGGGTTTCTTTGAAACATTTCCAGATTTTGTTATTATTTTTGTTTATTACCCGGATGGCTATTAATCTTTTAGTTTGCGTCACGTGATGTGGGGCCTTTTTCGCGAAAACTTCGTACTTTACCTTCGCCTTTTCAGTAAGTCTAGAGGTAGACATGGGCACGGGTAAATGAGGGAACCCTACACGCACCGAAATTTCAGTTTACCCCTCACACCCGCCCTAGGGTTAAGCCTTAAATTCGATCACCTCATACGAAAAAAATCCAAAAAATTTTTTGCGGCCTCATTTCATTCGGCCGCAGAAGCCTTACGCCCTGTTGCCACTATATACCTGATAATGTAATTAAAACTAGAAAAGAACAGACTGAAGAGTCTACTTTAACATCAGGTTCTGCTTAAAAGAGTTTGTAGGGGCTTTTTTTTCTATCATAATCTGGTCTCTTTTCATCTATGTAAAATAGCAAATATTTAACTTGTTTATCTAATTTGTGCCAATTCCGAATTTTTCTTATGTACCCTACTTATCCGTTACGCCTTGTCTTAATGGAAAATTTTTCCAGACAAAAAACCTAAAAAAAAAGAGAAATTTTCACTGTCCGCGGAGATAAAAAGTGCGGGAAAACGTGAGGTGTAACTTACCCCTCCCCATGCCTAGTCTAGAGGGGATAACGTCATATAAAGCGTTACAGGGATCTAGTTACCGAATTTTATTTTTGCTGACTTCTTTGCCTGTCATAAAGGAGCAAAAACCTGGGTAACCAATTAAAAATGGGGTAGGAATATATTCTTAAAAGTACTATTAACTCGCACTCAAATTTTCAATGCCCTATGAGAGAACATAGACGTTAGCTATGAGCTACTCTCGTATATCCCCGCTTTATTGTAAAGTGAGGAAGAAAATACTATTTCACTCTCAAATTTTTAAAAAAAATAAAATTCTTTCCCCACTGAACATTGCCTTCCCTTATTGTCCCCCTTAGTAGAAGGAAATGTGATTAGCAAACCCAAACAATGAGTTTTTGTTTTCATATCTCTCTTTTTTCGTCATAAATTTTTCTAGTACAAAATTTGTACTATAAATTTAGTTTCTCCCTCACTTATTACTGATTTTCAGGTGGGAGTGAATATTCTCCGCATCACATTGAACGTAATGAAATTGATTCTTTTTTGTCCCTCAGCTTTGTTTCTCCTCCCTTCCTCCTCTTTTCTCCTCTTTCTGTCTAAAACAAAAGAAAAAAGAAGTCTTAAACTGCCGACGGCGACGGCCCGTTCTGTTTTATTTTTACATTCGCCTAAAATTTCCTTTGGGAGAGAAAAACTTATCTCTAAAAAAGACAAACAATAAAACAGCCATTGTATTCTCACAGCGGGAAACATTAATGGCTATGACAAAGTTAACAATGTCCATTCCACATAAAATTTTTGTTCCCTTTTTCTTGCACTACGTGATGTTTGGATTCTCGATTTTTTCCTGGAATGTGGCCTTCATTGTCATGGAGTTTCCTTCAGGAAAAACAAAATGTGCAGATCTGAGTCAAATTATTTTTCCCATTTGTAATTATTTTGACAGCATGAGGAGGTGTCTTCCTCTTTTTTTTTTCCGTTTGCAGAACGGTAACTCTACTGTTTGGGATTAACTGATAATATTAACAATACTTTTCCCAGTATTTACAGAATCCAAGTATCAATAAGCAAAATTGTGCGGGTTTTCTTTTGTCTACTTTGGTTCATTTGTTTACTTTGGTTTGACAATAATAATAGCCTTCGTCCTTTTTTTTTTTATTTTTAATTATGATACCCTTTCTAAGGTCTGGGCCCTGAACCCAGCTCTATTTTAGATCTTTTTATTCTAGGAACTCATATATATATGAGATTTAGGGTCACCGATTATTTCTTTTTTGTTGCTGTGGTTGGGTGGAATATAAGATAAGATTTAATATCTCTCTCTCTTTTTATAAAAGGTTTAACCTAATTGTGTTAGTAGAGATTGATATCCATTATAAACTGGAACCGTTAAAAAAGTACAACAAAAAATAGAGGCATTAACAAGAGAAAGAGAGTTTGTACCAAATTAAATTAAAAAAGAAAAAAGAAAAATGCCTTCCTTTAAACAACTATTAGAATCAGACTTTATTACCGATAGTTCTAGAGATTTCTTTGAAGATCTTCCTGAAGAACCAATTGTAGAGTCCAATACTTGGTTCTCAAACACATATTCTTTTAATAATGAAATTTCATTGGAACAAACACCGCCTTTACTTGGGAATGATATATTCGATAACGCCAACTATACAATTGATGATGTGTCTTCTGCTGCTAACAACATCAAGCTTACTGATAATCCATTGGATTCTCCCTTCAGCTACTCTACAAGAAATTTGTCTAATGGTTCCACTTTCTCTAATGATTCTATGACAACATTATCACTCCCTCTGAAAATTGGTAATATTTCCCCTTTCTCCTCAGTGGCATCGTCTCCTTCATTAGCAAAGAAAAATGATAGACTATTCAATATCCAATTCAATGATATTAATGACTCAGAATTTCTAATGTTTGGAAACGAGATTCCCACTCAAGCACAAGTGCAATCAAACTTGAATAATAACTTCCTGCTGGATTCCCCCTTTGATGAGGATATTTTTACAAATGTTACTATATCCACCGATCCTAGTAATACTACAACAACTACAGCATCACCAACTAGTGAAATCACTAACCTTGACTTCGATAAAACAAAGGGTGGTGGAAAAGTTAATGATACAGATGACGAAGAATACTGGGTTAAAAAGGATAGAAGTAAAAGAATAAGAAGAAATTCTTTAGCATCAAGTCATATCTCTAAATTGCAAAATCCTAAAACGGGTAAGAAAATTGCTGATTCTAGATTATCTGTTGCAGCATTAGCTGAAGTTCTTAAAGTGGATTCCCCGGAGGAAGCACTAGCCACTGAAAAATATATCTTGGCCATCTTTGAAAATGAGTTACATTATCCACTAGGTTATAAGACATGGATTAGAGATACGCCTAAGACGGAAAGAGAAACGTTGATTGATCAATTATATGAAAGAACCAAGGATAAGTATCCAAATTATGATAAATCTATTTTAGAAACAATCATTAGACGTTCAACTTACTCAATGATGCAAAGTAGATTGAGAAAGGAGAGAAAGAGAAGTAGACAGTTTTCTCATGGTAGTTGAATATTCGTCTACATCTGCATATCTTGGGGAGTAGGTAACGGGAAAGTTGGAACAGGATTCTCAGCTAAAAGGGAAGAGGAGTTAAAAAATATGAGCAGAAACCGAAATGAAATGCAAAACAGTATCATTCCATTGTCATGATAATTCACTTATCTGAAAAGCATATTAAGTATTCTTTATTTGTCAGGAACATAACAAGAACTACTTAATTGTGTTTTGTCCGTTGTGAATTATTTTTAGCCGTTTATTGCAAGATACCAAGTGTAATACTATATAAAAGGGAAGTGGTTTCTCCATTTCAATATTAAAATGGAAAGAAGAAAAGGCGGCGATATACTGTATGACTATTAATGTGTGATATTAATAGGAACAATATGACTTAAAAGTTTACTTGTCAAAAGGTACTTCAAATAAATTTTGTTGTTTTTTTCAATATACATTGTATAATATAGTATTTAACTTTAAAATATTTGAACGGGTTTCAACTATTTTTAATATGATATTCAATTAAAATAAATTATGGAAGAAGGTTCAAACCCATTTTTGGCTTTCTGTTGGTATTTTATAGCGTGTTGTTATACAAACAATAGCAATATTATAGTGTTATTTTTTTTTTTAACTATGGTACAAACTGGGAGCTATTTTATCTCTATAGTATTATATATTAATGCCCTATATTTAATGTAAATTTAAGAATAAATTATTAATATTATTATTAGAATCTGGTAAAAGAACCCTTCTTCTTATTTTTCTTCATCTTCTTTGCTCTCTTATAATTTAGATGTCTAGCATCTCTCCAGCCAGAAGTACTAACCTTTTTAGATTCAGCTTCTTCTTCTGTTTTTTCTAGTGCTGCTAAATCATCAATTTCCATATTTGGTTCTTCACCATTCTTGGCCTTCAATTCTTTAAGCTTTTGATTTATTAAATCTTGTTTTAATTTCTCTGATAGTCTATTTTCACGAGCATTAACAGCTTTTTGGAATTCACCTTGACGTTTAACAGATTTAGCGTGTAAGTGACTTTTTGCACGTAAAGATTTAGCCATTTTTGTGGTATTTAGGACTGGTTAACGATTGACTGGGATATATATGGTTAACGTCCAAGCTGATCTCCTATAACCCTGTTCTGTAATATAATAAAGATCATCTCATCGCATTCTTCATTAACTTACACTCAGAAAAGAAAAAAAAAAATTTTTTTCTAAAAACTTATCACGGGACTGTATTTTTTTCACATCTGGACACCCAGAAATAAATTATTTCCAAGTGACAGAACTTTTTCTTTTTTACATGAAAAGACCTGATGTTTCCTAAATAGGAAAACACGCACCAGTTCTCGGCCTGCCCTGCATTTTCCGCATTTTTCCTGAAATTTCAGTGAATGGCAGCCTAGAGGTCTGCGACATAGGAGCACTGGCAATGAGTAAAGGTATGGTGCAAAAGGTCCGATTAGACGGTTGTAATAGATGTAAAATGCTGGTATTATTGAATAAAATGATTTTGGTTTAAGAAGGCAACGACATAATGTATGTTTAAATGTACCTGTATATTGTGGTTGGAAACAGAAAACGTAGTTGATCAAGTTACATATAGGCAGTTTTAACATGACTACTTTAGCCTTACGCCTGGATACCCCATAATTTGCTATTTTAATCTACCTGACAAAAAGACAAAGAAGCGGAAGCATTCCATAATATTTTGTTAACGTTTGAATTAATGACGAAAAACACCTATTTTGTTTCCACAGCAATCCCATTCATAATTTTCTGGGATTCAAAATGACTAACAATGTTTTGTTTTGTTACATGAATATTTTGTCCCTTTGCCATAATATTATATGTGATTAATATGCTTTAAAAATAGGGCTAACTTACGTACTCAAAAGAGACTTGCCGCATCTGTTATTGGTGTTGGTAAAAGAAAAGTTTGGTTAGATCCAAACGAAACTACTGAAATTGCTCAAGCTAACTCTAGAAATGCTATTAGAAGATTAGTGAAGAATGGTACGATTGTTAAGAAGGCCGTTACCGTTCACTCTAGATCTAGAACTAGAGCTTATCTTTTATCCAAGAGATCTGGTCGTCACACTGGTTACGGTAAGAGAAAGGGTACCAAAGAAGCTAGATTACCATCTCAAGTTGTGTGGATCAGAAGATTAAGAGTCTTAAGAAGATTATTGGCTAAATACAGAGATGCTGGTAAGATTGACAAACATTTATACCATGTCTTATACAAAGAAGCCAAGGGTAACGCTTTCAAACACAAGAGAGCTTTAGTTGAACACATTATCCAAGCCAAGGCTGATGCCCAACGTGAAAAGGCCTTATCTGAAGAAGCTGAAGCAAGAAGAACCAAGAATAGAGCCGCTCGTGAAAGAAGAGCTCAAAGAATTGCTGAAAAGAGAGAAGCCTTATTAAAGGAAGATGCCTAAATCTCAAAAAATATATTTATTACTATTCTAAATTAAAATTGTAACATCTATTCTTTTTATTTCAGCTGGAATCCAGTCATAGTTTTGAGATTATAACAACCTTTGAAATAGGCTGCTTCTAAATGCATTGGATCTTCCCTATCCATCCACATCCATCCATGAAATGTCATCTTTTAATTTTAAATTTATGTTTTTCTTTATATAAATCATTATGTTAATGAGTACGGAATATATATAGTATAAATGGAACATGTTTTATTTTCTATTTGTGCAATTATTGACAAAGGATATCGTATCTTTCATATAGGTAGACTATTGTTTTTTTGTTCTGCTACATATTAAACATGTACTGTTATTTGATAGTAATCTCTAAACTGAAAAGTAAATTAATTTACTACCTTCGGACTAAAATAGAATATGTTCATGGAAAATAAATATGGTTTTAATAATGAATATTTAAATGCTTGTATGTGCTGAGATGATACCAGCTGTATTGATTCACCGTATATTATCGTGCATTAATGGAATAAACTGATCTGTACCAGGTGTGAACTGTTTCTGATCAATCGGTGGAAACAAGGAACATGGCCCTTGATCTATATCGTTATTCTCTTTTGGGCTACTCACTTTATCCAGTCCGTAATTGCCCTTGGAATGAAGCAGATCATCTATATTGTCAATTTTGTTATCAGTATCATTAGTAGGTTTAGACGCACAGATCTCAGTATCATTTATTTGAATCTTGGATAAATTAAACCTCATATCTTCAGTACCATGTTGTTCTTCCTTATGCATACTAAAATTATCATTCCTTGATTGAGAAAAAAAAAAAGCAAAAGGTCTGCCTCTTGTAATTTATAATTTAATAGCCTTATGTCACCGAAGTATCTGTCTCTTGACCTTTGCCAATGTTATGAAAAAATCAGGCACTGTTTTCGTTATCTATCAGTTTGCAATAGCTCCTATATATTTATAAATCGGTAAAAAGTGCCCACTCTTCGCTACAACTCATTGAGACCCTTGCCTGCCAAGTAGTAAGTAAAATCTACGGGAGGAAGTGAATACCGGTGGAATTTAGTTCTTTATGAAGAAAACTAACTCTACAATTAAAAGCATTCATCGACAAGGAAAAAGATGTATTATAATAATAACATCACAGTTTGTTGAAATCCTACGTGCCCTTCTTAGATTCTATTGTAAAATGCTAAGCTCGGTTTAAGGCTGTTTTCACTAATAATTTATTTCTGCCATCCTATATTCCCAAGAGATTAGATTTTAACTCCTATCAGGAGGCAATGTCAAAAAACAAAAATTAGAGCCGATTTTAACGTCATCACCGGCCAAGAGATATGAAAATTTCCATGACTTAAAATGACGATTAATGATCTCTTCATATTACTCGTGGACTAGTGTCTATTCTTTCACCTATTCCGTACTTGGTAGTTATGTAGTCATGATTTAATAGACATATGTACAGATTAGACGTTAGTCACTTGTATATACATTGTAACATATGTGATCTTAGGTAAGTCTCAGAACTGATCATATGAACCAACCATATAAAACCCTACAGTGATGATACATGATTAGACAAGACTTGGCCTTATGACCTATGATATAAAAGTGAGTTCCTTTTTAATCCAATATAAATTAGATCATTAATAATGATATTGATTGGGAAAAAGGAAATAAGCTTAATTTAGAGGTCATACCTCCGCATAAGTTTACCCCAATTTTGAAATACTGTATAATAAAATATAATGAGGAGTTGAATAGATACGTGATACACCATCGGCCTTAATTAGAAATAGCTATGGGCTTTTATTATTATAAACTAATTAAACTCAAAGTCATGAATAGACTTTTTAGATTAGAGAAAGAGTTTGATATTCACCCAAACCCTTTCCATTTATTTATCCTTAAGATAATATAACTGTAAGCCCAAGCTATCTCTTACAAGAATTACCATTAATACAGTAGTTTAAACTTGAACATACCAATATAATCGTGAAATCTTCTTATTAAAAATCATTTTGTCCTTTTTTACTAATCTTTAACACTGTAGTGTATGGGTTGTTGGCATTGATTCTGCGATGCCGCTTGTAAAAGGCTAATATCATTTTACGGACATTGTCTACTGATTAAAACTTGCCTAGTCAAATTTCCAGTGTTGCACAGATTCCATCCATATATTAAGTTGTGATACAGAAAACTGTGTAAGATAAGTGTGGGTAAAGGTGAAGAAAACTGTCGACCCAAATTACACTGCAGTAATTCGCATATACAGGGAAACAATATATATACAACAAGTTAATAATATTTATCTTGATGTGTTTTACGGATGCAGAAATGGTGCTTAGTATATATTCTATATAATGACAGATGTATAAAAATGGAGTAAAATCAATTATATCACTCTATGTAAAGATTAATGGCAGGAATGAAACAACACGATATATATATGCACAAAGATATTACAAAAAGATTACGTTTCAGATGGTTTATAAATCGATTTGGGTAACTTATCATTTGAAGCAATATTATTTTTTGTTATTTCTATCTTGGTCAGAATGTTTGTATGCAGAAATTGGGGGAAGTATAGTTACATTATTCTCATTAGATGGGAACTGTTTATTTAAATTTAAACGAATATGATGTGGTGATGATTGGCATCTCTTGTTGACATTATTATTACCACTATGGTTACTGTTCCTGTTCTCAGTAGGAATTGTAGCTACACTTGATATAGGTGTGGGATTACCGTTAGCGTTACTATTATTTGACATACTGTTTTCATTATTACTATTATTATTCATATGGTCAGCTTCAGGATTATTAGTGTTCGATCTAGAAAGTGGATACGAAGAATATTGTATTGGTGGTAGAACCGCTGACTTTAACATATTATTATTAGCTCTGAAAAATTGGTTTTGAGAGACTGGCGGTAGTGTTGGTTTAGTGCTATTATTTGGGCTGATACTAGTAGAGTGGGTGGTAGCAGCAATGGAATTTAGAATATTGTCTGAGTTTTTTGTATTTGATGTAGATTGTGATAAACCTTCATTTGATGATGCTAACGAGGATAAAACGTTACTTGTTGTTGGGAATATTTGTTGTGTACGTGAAGATGCAGTTGAGGGAGTACTATCCCCATTAGAAAGATTTAATGGTACAGTACCCCATTGAGGATATGATATAGTTGATCCAGATGACGAAGAAGACGAAGATGATGATAATATATTTGTTGATGGGCCCACCCAAGGCCTTTCCATATAATAGTAAGGCTCACATTGAACTTGTGATTTATTCCCATTGTTAAAACTACCAGCATAGTTATCACCTTTCAAATTATTATTAGTACTGCCGGTACATACATTTACATTCCCCATATTGGTGTACTGTCGACTGTTAGGGGTATTGTAATTCCATTCTTGTCTCTGTGTTGGTTGTGGTGAGAATCCTGGGAGTGCTGGAGAACCATCATTGTATGTAACAGGCCTTAGAACGTTCGATTGTGTTCTACCTTGTATAAACATAACAGGTACAGTTTGATAAAGAGAGTATGATGGAGAGCCAACAACGTTTTGTTCTTGAACCACTACTGGTTGCCCAGTGACTTGTAAAAACTGTTGAGGAGGACCTTGTTGTTGGTATAACACTGGGCTACCTGCTATTGTAGTACTGTTATTACTAATTGGGGTGACCATATTTAGGACATTATTATTTCTTGGAGATTCAGTAATAGTATCCTTTAACTTGTGATAATTTCTATCCTTGTCTACAGCGTCAATAATTTCATTAAAAACACTGTAAAACAAACTTAATGATTTGTCGTTTTGTTCAGCACCATTTTCTATGAGATTTAATATTTCAGTATCTAGCGGAGTTAACATAATATTGCCTGATACTTTACTTAAGATTGATTTTTTCCAAACTTGAATATGTGACGATATTTGTTTTTTCGTTCTAATTTCACCTGTATGATATCTGATATAGAGTGATATTAATTCATTACGACCATAATTTTTATTTCTCATTTTTGTCTTTGAAGTACCACTTTTGATAATTAATCTTAAAGCAGAAGTAAATGCTCTTTCCACATTAGCTGGCCATTTATCATGACCATATAAAAATTGAAAATATCCTGCCGTGGAGGTTGGATGTACACCATCCTTAAATGCCAAATTCTGTGATGGTAGAACCATTGGGTCAGTATTATTATATGGAATATCTTCCCCATTATTATTTAAATTTGGCTGAACTGCAATATACGCTTGTTGTTGATCTGGTGGTGGCCGATTATCTCCTGTATCTCCAGGATTTTCAATTGGTAGCCGTTGGCTATTAGTCATTTTTTATAAAATTATCACTTACAAACTTAAAAGTAATATGAGTTATAAAGGTATTTTCTTATTGTTTTTTTGGTTGCTTGTTTGGTCGGTTGCTTGTTTGGTTGATTGGTTTTTACTTCTAAATTAAAGACTCCTGATTACTGCTGAAAGATTGCATACACTTAATATGGACAGGTCGAGTTGAAACTTAAAATAATTAATCTCTTTGATAGAATAGAAGTAAAAAAACTGCTATGGATTATTGATGTAGTTTGAATGTTAATTTTTAAAATTTTATCTTTGATCTGGTCGCAGCAATTGAAGAAACAAAAACGCAGCTGAGTAAAAAAAAAAAAAGAATAGTGTTGAACACAGAAGTAAAAGGGTGAATGGCTTGTCATATATATATGTAAAGTGGAAGAGATTACTTTCAAAGGGGAATGATGTAAATCTAAGAGTGTAGTTTTTATTTGAAGATTTTCTCTGGAGATCCTCTCTAGAAATCCTCTATCTCAGATTAAGTTTTTTAAGCAGGAGAAAAAAAAGAAAAGGTAAAAAATTTGATATGTAGTTAATTATTAAATGAGTTGGATCTGGAAAAATTAGACAATAGTAGTAACAATAGGGAATACAATAGATTTCTAAAAAGAATTGCCTGAAACAAAAATACAACAATAGCACCTAATGGGGGAATATAAAAATTGTTAAGTGGAAATACGAGAATGTAGGCTAAAAAAAGAAAGCATTTGCACTGAAAGAGCAGAATCTGAGGAGAAATATAGTAGGGTTGACTGCAAGTTGTATGAACATCATAAGAAACATAATGGAAAAAAAAATTTTAGATTAAAAAAAGAAGAAACTGGCGATAGATAACAGAAAGAGAGTTATTATGTAAGTAAAAGAAAAAAAAAATGTTTTTTATCTTTGGGAGGGGGCCATTCCCGTTAAAATAGGGATCAAAGAATGAAACGGAAATGTGGGATCCAAGGGTTAGATTGAAGTCTTGCTGGCAAAAGAAAAGACAAAAAGCACATCTGTCCTTGCCTATAACGGTGATGTTCGATGTAGAAGGAATGGGGAAGTAGGATTATAATTACAGGAACAGAGTTTTAAAAGCGTAACCTAACTTCCATCCGGAATAGTTTGAGAACCAAATTAAAAAAAGGGCTGTAGGCAAAAGATTTCCTATGTCCGAATTATTTCCACAAAGCATATGCATCAATAAGGCAATGTCTAAATTCAATGAACATTCGCAAACTAAAATGTAGTAATACTTTCGTTGGTTATTCTTGGTTACCGCCATCGACTATACCCTATTATTAGGTGAGAACGTATCTAAAAAAAAGCTCAGTTTCCAGTACCACCCTAAGTGGACCTGCACATATCACAATTTTCATACACAACAACCCCAATAAAATTGTTAGGGAATACTTTTCGAATTCCAGATCGGTTTAGTACCTAACGAATACTCTTTCTAGAATATTGAATCTCATGCCCCACGGCTATTGTCAAGCCCCTAACAAAAATAGGAGGATGCTCAAAAAGCCCAAACGGAAAAACGGATATCCAAAATGGTAAACAATACATTCTTTGTGGCAGGAATGGGAAAATGCAACCTTAAAAAACCTTATCTTCAAGATCGAACCAAAGAGGAAATTTAGTCAGCCTCCAGATCTTCCACCCAATTTCCACGGAAAAAACATCGAAAAGGAAAGCGAGGTGGATTATTTATTGATAGCGAATCTTTTGAAAAATAAAAAGAAGCAATTTTTAACAAAAGAACATAATACAAAAAAATTAATTGCTCCTGCCCCGCCTTTGTCTTATAAAACGTTATGCAAAGAATTCAAAACTCTAAGAAACTTTGTTATTATATCATTTCTCCCATTATTATATTAAAAAAGTTCCTAGTTGGTAACAACAAAGATCTGAAGGAAAAAAACTGTATTTCCCTCGTAAGCGCACCCGGCATGTTTTTGCTGAGCCCATACATCCACTAATAAAAATAAAAAGTAGGTTTTACAAAGGACTTCGGCATATGATATTTTGAAAATACCTAAACGCAGCCAGGGTTGTTTTTTTTAAGAGGAGGTTTATCATCTTGATATTATTGAGTTTAGGTCTGAGAAAAGTTATATAGCATAGGTGAAATGGTTTGGGAAGGTCTAAAAAGGTTGCTTTTTCCCAAAAAAAAAAATCGCTTTAGTTCTACTACGTGGGTTATTTTTAATTAACAAACCATCTAAAGTATTTCAAGTGAATAATTTTGCAAAAGAAATAATGGGGTTTTTAATTGTAAATGTAGGGTCTCATAGCCAGTATAATATCCCTCGTATAGGGTAGTGCGTCACAAATATATATACTTATGTGTGTGTTAAATTCAAATGATAGTACCTCTTTAATATGGAAAATTAAGTTTTTTCTATTGTAACAGACCTATTACCAAGGCTTCAAAACTATATTACACTAACAACTATCTCCCAATTTGCAATTAACATAAATTAAACGTTTGTTTTTAGTCCTGTAACGTTGTCTCATGATTAGGTTTATAACACTGAAGAATAAATACATCGCAAAGCATACTGTCCTGAACGAAAAATCTATAGAAAATCCAGAAAGCCCTTGTCGATGGTAAGTTTCATTAGCACTTGCCTTGTTTCTTCATAGATACCCAACTTTTAAAATATACTGTTTGGATTTTAGGAGTGGATAAAGGGTTTGTTCCTTACTAATCAATCTTTACATCATTGCAAATTTTAAAAGCCCTAAACCCGAGACAAAGAATTAATCCCGGAATACAATAGTATTTCCTAATCGGGTGTTATTGTTCATATGCAGGAAAAACAAAAGCATTTTATACAATAACTGCCTTTATTTATTCTTTTATTGTGTTTTTGTTAAGATTTTTTAAAGTTTCCAATCTTGCCTTGAATCTTTCGGGAATTTTTCGCATATGACCTTCTTAAGTCAAGACAATATTGGCTCAAAGTTTTTTTGTATATAAGCAGCTTGTGTTATAAACTATATGAATTATATAAGATGATTTTTATATGGAGCTGTATTACATCATATGCATTTCCCATTCTTGACTTTGTGTTGGAATTCTCAAATTTGATTACATTTGAGCCGGAAAGCAAAATAGGAAATGATAAAGTTTTATTCTTAAGCAATGCCAGATAGGCGCTGGAATATCAACTTTTCAACTTAACATCTTATAGTAATCAGGCAAAATATAAAAATCCTAAATACCAACTTATTTAATAGAATGAGAAATATAGTACCCCAACATTCCATAAGTAAAGAATGTATTTCCAAGCAGGTATCATTAGATTTTGATTTCTGCATATGAACGAAGATTCATGACATCCTGCTACCGGAGCTAAGCAATGATCTTACATGGATGGTAAGTTTCAGATACAATAACAACAATAAAAACGGAAATGGCTTTGATTTATTATATCTTGGAAAGTACTAGTAGTGTTATTCATGTTTGATTCTAATTTGCTCTGTTTATTAGAAGCTCTATAACTTATATAATTATATTTATTTGAATAATATATATAGAAGCATATTTCATTGCTTTTAATTTAGACTTAAAACTTTTTAAAAAATTAACAAGAAAATTTCATTTTTTTAAAGAGGAAAAATAAAGTATTATGAAAAATAATCTTTACCGCCTAGAACTTATCACTGAATTAGTTCTATTTCCAACATTATAATTTAAAGAGCCACTTGGCTAAAAATTGCCACTGAGAACTTCTATTAAGCCTACATTGAAATTTCACTCCCAAAAAAATGTATTATTTCTTAACACTCACCTGTAATAGATGAATATATACATGGAATGTGGATCATATTAAATCAGGATAAATGGAGGACATTATTACTTCATGTTTCATAAAATAAGATATCTATATTCTAGGAAGTGTCCTTTCTAATGATGTTGTTGTGGTCCAAGAAAATATTTGAGTCGTTGCGAGTCGATGAGATAAGATAATAATATAATAGTAACTGTATGATATATGTTAGTTTTAGAAATTCGCAACCTCCGCTTTCTTTGAATGTGAAGTATAAAATAAAATTATATATATAAGAATCACTATTAGACAGGATGCTTCCTGAGGGATTCAAGGAATAGTCATCATCCCTTTATAAATGTTTGATAATCATCACCCATGGGGAGTGATGATCATATTACTCAGATTTATTTCCCTTGTAAGGGTAATAAAGAAGATCTTCAATACTTACTTTATCTCATAGTATCTTGAGATTAAGATTATAGTACTGGTAGAAAATATAGGGATTATTTTAGGGTATTAAAGGGTACCGTAGAGTGTTGTATCCATAATATAGTTTTTCTTGTTAATCAATAAGTTTGGTGATATCTTAGTTCAGTTTATTATTACAGTGGAAATGACAATTTAGGGGGTAGTGTCATTCTCCAATGATATTATTCTTTTAAAGAACTTGTTTTTGGAATACTACCATTTTTTTATTTCATAATATTCAGATGGGATTAATGTTTTCTGGAGAATATCTTCTTTTTTTAGAATAATTTGCTTAAAGTTCACCTAATAAAATAAACAAGTTTACCCTAAACCCTTTAAAGAGCAGAAACAATAAGGGGCGTAGTAAACTGGGTGAAGAAATTACTTAACATGCTCCATAAAGCTTATGCGATAACTCTGAACTTGGTTTATCAGAACCCTAACTATTTTATCAAACTTTGCGAAAATTTGCATCGACGAGATGCCGACGAGCTATTCTTTTAATCAGCATTTATAAAGATGCTAAATGGCAGCACATATGATACCTTCCTAATACCATATGAAGGACAAGCAAGGGAATACTTCCCATCGTACAGGTATAGGATAAGCGGGTACATTAGAATACTTTATTAAATTTATACTTGTCTACCTGCAACCCAAATATAGATCTTTAAAAGTACTCAACTTCCATAGAGTTGATCCAGCTAATCAACACGTATCACATTTTAGATAATGATACATGCGATACCCTCTTCTATAGACAGTCATGGGCGTTTGTGATAACCCGGGATCGGGATTATCAAAACCCTAAATATTTTTAGTGAACTTTGCGAAAATCGCATCGACCGGTGGTCTACGAGTTATTCTTTTGATCAGTATTTATGAAGAGGAGAGTGGAACGCTTACGAGACCTTCATAAGATTATATCAAGAAGAGGAGGAGGACAATCAAGAAGAACAAGCAAGGATAATATTTCACATTGTACAAGTATAGACTATATACAGATTTGTACATTAGATTATTTTATTAATATTATACTTATTTATCTATCTAGACCTCATATCTAGATCTTCAACAGTACTCTAATTCCATAGAGTTGAGCCATCTAACTAAGGATTATCACAGCGTTGGAAGGGCAGCAAAAAATTTGGCAAAAAACTCCGCGACGGGGAATTGAACCCCGATCTGGCACGCGACAAGCGCCCATTCTGACCATTAAACTATCACGGATTGGGAAAGAGAGCACTCACGCTGGGGGTCGAACCCAGAATCTTCTGATTAGAAGTCAGACGCGTTGCCATTACGCCACGCGAGCTCAGTTTCTTATTTCTGTCAGAGATCGGACTTTTTTATAGTACAATTTTTAGAACATTTTGGTCGATATAAGATGCTACGAGTCTGATATGATAGTTGGTATAATCTTCAGCAGAAGATCAGGTTTCGATCTGTCGATTAATACTCATACGGTTTAGAAAGGTTTGAAATTGAAGGAGTTACGAACGATTAAAGAAAAACACTATTGTCTTATCCCCAAACAATAACCCCACATCTTTCGAAGAAAATCCCACTTGCGAATCTGAAACGGACCAGCTTTTAAGGCATCGTAAAAGATAGAATAATAGACTAAGTTATTCTGTTTACACTACTGATAAGATCTATTGTTAGCTTCCGTTACATGTTATTCAATGAGCCCTGTTAAAATTATTAAAGCCTCATGTTAGAGTCCTGTTC
>JAJLXW010000542.1:0-12482 GCA_030571515.1 Monosporozyma aquatica
CCAGGATTAACTAATAACTTTCCATGACCTAATGTTAGGTCTACGTTCAACTAGTCAGGGTTAAGTCTTACTAACCTATAGGGTTCCTCTGGATAAAAGAGCATGATTGAATTAGAAGCTTAAGTAGGATACCATATGTGACAATTTTTTATTTGAAACCTAGTTTTTTTCACCCTGCATACTTAACCTTAAATATACCATAAAAAAGACCTAAAATGGTAATTAAAGAACTTTCAAGTATAGCTAATGTTTTTGTTAATTAATCCAACTATTTAGTGTTAGATATAAATCGCCTTAAGATAGATTAATATGATATTAGACGTAAGTATAACTAAGTATAGACTCTGACTAACTATATGATTGTTGTTCTCTTCTCCCTATAAGAATATATTTAGAGAGAGAGAGTATATAGAGAATGATAAACCTAAAGAGCCACTAGAGTGGTGAACAACCTCTTATAAGAAATATGAGTGTGTCGACGACAGATACACAGCTTGCCTCAACCATGTGATACCAGTGTGATCCAACTGTGTATTACTAAACTGTGGAAGCCCATCGGGTGTTCCATCTCTTGCTCATCGCTTATTGCGATTACCCTACCTCGGTATGTCAGTTTGTTGGTCAACTACATAAATGTGCCTAACATTTAGCTCCTACATTTGACACAATAGCTGTAAATAAGGAATTGAAAAGCCTAGAAACGCCAGCACTTCCGATATTAACAAGCTATAAAAAGATTATTAAAAAAATTAAAGACCACTCTAGAGGGTGTCTGGCAGCTATACCAAGAATTTTACAGTTAAATAGTCGTTAAACCTTTTGGGGTTTGTTGAGGAAATAATTTTCTTCTTGAATTTTTTTTTTGTTTACTATAATTTTAGATGTTTTTATGCTTTGCGGACATGGATTGCAAAAATTTTTAACAAAGGATAATAATGGTCCTTTTTGTACTGGACAAAGGTTCAATTCCATATCTATTTAACTTACTACCAAAGCACCAGAATATCTATAAAAATGTAAACAATAAAAACTCATTACCAGTTTTATTTCTGTCTCACTGATACATTAGTTCTTGAAAATTACTAATAGTAGTGTTCATTTTTGATTCTACTTTGATTGGTGTATTAAAAGCTCTATAACTTCTATAACTATATTCTTTTGAATAATATATAAAGAAGCATATCTCATTGCTTTTAATTTAGATTTAAAATATTTTGTAAAAAATTAACAAGGAAATTTCATATTCTCAAAGAAGAAAAATAAAGTATTATGAAAAATAATCTTTACCGCCTAGAACTTATCACTGAAACAGTTCTATTTCCAATAGTATAGGGTATCTCCTTGAACTTATATTACCAACACATTATTATCAACAGATATTACTAATGTTCCGATTGAATGTAATCCTTTCAAATTTTTGAAGTTTCTTCTGGTTAAAGAGAAGGAACGTGGGGAATATATATGGATTCATATATTAGATAAATGGACACTGGCTACCCAAAAGGATGAAAGTTCCACCGATGTTTGCGAACTTTGTTGTTTGTCATCTACCAACGACTATTTGAAATAGGTTAATTGTGCTTATTCTCATAGATGGATTAATCATGGTATATTTGTTGGCTACATAAGCTTTAATTTCTTTACTACTCTTTATTATAGTGTTAGAATTTTTAAGGAAACAGGTAAGAATTTAAATAAACAGAGAGGCAAGGTATCATCACTTACACATAAACATATGCCATCATACATCTTTAATTAATGGGAAAAGAATATACATAAATATAATGTGGAAGTAATATAGCAGAGAAGTTTATATATAGCAAAAGTGTAGGTAATAACCCTAGGACGAATGGAATCTATTCCCTTTTGGAAAACCGTTCCTTGTTTACCAATTTCAGGATCTCGCCTTAGTGCAAAGCAATGTTCAACCAGGTAGCATTATGTATCAAAAATAAATGTCTCGAAATTAAACTGTAATTTCAGTAAATAGATTCGATAAAAATTAAATTCGTAGGAAGCTAATAGAATGAACTAAGGCGAAATACTACTTACAGACATATATTTTAATAAGTCTTTGGATATTTGGCACTAATAGATATTTTTTTTTTTATTATTACCATTATAAAAATGAAGGGATGACAATATAGATTGGAGCATAAACTTTATTCTTACTTTAGCTACAAGCAAAATACGTGTTTGAACATACTTGAACCACCACACCCAACAAAAAATTTAGAAACTTGGTTCTGAGAAAAGGTCCACATATTCATCGGGATATTCATAGCACAAACAAAGTGGAATCAAAATTGTTGATATGATCGAAAATCCCATTGCATAAAAAGGAAGGATATTTGGGTAGTCTGCTGCAAGTGGGTGAGGGAATGACTTTTCCAAATATGGCTGTGTCTTGTAATCAATATATAGACCTATTAGCAGCAAAATAACCCTATACACATAACGACGATATGTGGCTGCTTCACCTTTGATTTTATTAATATTTTGCTTAAGCGCTTTAATGCATTTGTGGTATTTTCTCTGATTGTATGACAAATACAAAATGACAGCCCAATGTAAACATAATAAAATTGCCTTTGCTTTATACACGGGACGTGACACATAAAATTTGTACCAATCATCTTCTTTTAATAGTATAAGTGTAGCAATTGTACCACTCAAAAAAATACCCAATAAAAGGCCAACTTTTAAATCTTCTAGTTGGAAAACCGTATGGTGAAGCCCTTTTAGTTCTTTAATGGATGTGCATTCAGCATTGTCTTCTTCTTTGGATTGGGGAAAACTTTTCTTGATATTTTTCTTCTGGTTGTTTTTTGTACTGTTAATTTCTTTGACCATGATAGTTAGTGGGTGCACTTTATATAAACAAACAAATCCGCTAATCAGAAGAGATAAGTGATGATATGCTTGTCGTTTTGTTTAGACTGAACTCTTCTTACTAGATTGTATGTTATAAATGTTATAAATGTTATAAATGTTAAGAATAAAAGTTTAGGCATCCCTGCTAACTATTTTTATCTCCAAAAGAAAAAAGAAAATTAAAGGCATTTCTTGAACCCCAAAGCATCGTAGACGGCAACTGATCGAAGCGCGCTTATGGACCCCGATTAACCACAAAGATTTGTATATAAAGGCCTTTGAAGACGGGAACACACAGGTTTCAACCTTTAATATAAGGAAGGAAAACAACAGGGAAACTATACACCATCGAGACAAACTTAAGTGCAATCCCTATGGTGGGTACGGTAACAACAACGAATGCAGCTAGTTCAAATCAACGCCATATCAAATATATAAAAATGTTGTTACTGGTTATTGTCGGGGTATACCTGGTAACTGTATGTGTAATCCTGGGTAAAACATCAGACGATATATCTATTAAGTACTTGACATATTGTCAAGCCTTTTTTAGTTTTGTGTTCATCGGGATAATGCTTTTCTCTGTCGAAATAATTGACTTCTTATCAAGTATAGATCCACAAATGGTGATACCATCTATACTCGGGAGGTTTACTGGACGAACAAATAATCAAAATGCAACATTATGATTGCTACGTTATTACCATTTGTATGCTATTTTTTTTCAAATACAAATTCCCCGTTTCTCTGTAATAGTCGTCAAGTTTGGCAATAACCTTTATATTTCCATACATATTAAATAGCACTGTATAAGCGTTTTCGTTACAATATATTTCAATAAAATGAAATATGGTAGATTAAAACATTTACGTGTAGTACTGGGTTAAGAAACCACGAAGAACGTAATTATATTATATAATATTCATTTAGTTTAGCTTTAACAATCACCAACCATTACTGACGTTGGTTCAGTTACCCTTTAAAAACTAATTAAGCCTTGTTTATACATGGAGATTATCTTGAAATTTACTAGTAATAGTGCTCATTTTTGATTCTACTTTGATCGGTGTATTAAAAGTTCTATAACTTATATAATTATATTCATTTGAATAAGAATTGAGTGTGAAATAGAAACAGAAATTATCTATATACCTATGCGAATTAGCTGTCCATAGATTATATTTTAGCTTAAGGATTTCCAGAAATTTTCACCTATTTCAATCTTCCTTTTTATCTTCATTCTTTTTTGGTTCTGGATGTAATTGCCCGTATGCTTTACATTCATCACCCAGACTTTGTTTGACACATTGGGCTGTCATATCTTACCATAATACTGGAAGATTTCTTAATACCAAAGTTCTCATTCACCTGTTTTTGTTCATATATCCCGAGAACATAATCCAATACACCCCTAATAGTAACTCTCTTGGATAGAAAATCTGCTTCACTAAAAGTTAAGGTCAGATAATCTTCAAATTTTTTTGTCTTACTATTCTGTTGGACGATAAACCAATTACTAATGGAACTGGGACTTAACACATTGTATTTACCACAATCTGTATTTTTCAAATTCCAACCAAGCACCTCTTCATTAAAATCAATATTTGGGGAAACCAATTCTAAATGGTATACGCCATCTGATTCTATCATTAAAGTTAATACAGGTCTATAAAATCTCCCCCCACACCCACAATTTTCAATATGTGATTTGGGAAAACCAATCCACATCTTCTTATTTTTCACGCTTGGTAAGATATCAGGTAAGGGAATATATTGCGTTCCACCTCTTAAAGCACCAGAGTTTTGTTTCTCCAGATCTAAAGTCTGTGCTTGAAAGACAAAATCACAATGTCCTGTGTAAAGAGAACAACGTAATATCTCCAGTGGAGAATAATCGTAAACAAAATGGATAAACCCTGGGGAATTGTTACTAGATTCAATGGTACCTGGATAGAAAAAAGGTGACCAATTCTTTTCGTCTCCCTTCATCTTATCATGATTAATATTAAATTCGACCATGGGGTCAGTTTTCCTATGAGGCATAAAACCATGAACTTTACGTCCATTTTTAGTAGCCATATTGAAAATAATTACCGGTTCTTCACCCTCTTCGTCTGTTTTCAGGATCACATGAGGGTCTTCTGGACCATTCCATCTCTCACGCATCTTAAAAGGAACATCAATAACCGTGGGATAACTTATAGTATATTTATTAATGATATCGTCAATTTTCTTTTGAATTCCTAAACTGTTTTTATTTGCCTCTGAAATACATTTTTCGTAAGATAATTCATCTTCATGATCATTAGAACAATGTGAATTATCGAGTAATTTTCTTAAATAATGGACCTCCTTTTTCAAACGTGCAGGCATGGGGAAATCTCTATATGGTATTCTCTTCCCATAAATTTCTTTCCAATCTTTGTCATATGCTTGTGCTGCAATGACAGAAATATACGAATGTTCTCTATCTTCCTTTGTTGAATAAATTACTCTTGTGTAAGCCACGTAACAATTTTCTTCTTGCAACCATATGGCAGCAGTGCCAAAGGCATACCATCTTTTAGAGATAATGTCCTCCTCTGACATGGACTCCTCATCTTTATGAGTGAAAAAAGAAGCTGAATTTGACTCTAAAGAAAGTAAATGGTTTCTGACCGATTTTAAATTGACTTTCAAAGGTGCATCTACTACATGGAAATCTAAAGTATTATTATATTCCAGATCTTCACACGACACCATGTTCTCATATATCTCTGACGTCCTTATTCCATGTGCATCATAAAGATGTTCCATTTCTCTGATATCATCAAAACCATCAAGATTGCTAGTATTATCATCATTATTATTTTCATCATGGGTCTTCTCTTGTGATGGTGTACTTCTCTTAATCTCTGAATTCTGTAAAGCTAAATTTGATATATATCCAATAGTATCCAATGTAATAAAGGGTTCATTTCTCACATTTCTATTGAATCCTGAACGTTTCCAATTTTGATACTTTAAGTATTTTCTGACATCTACTTTTAATAGGTCCTTCTTTGAATTGACAAAATTTGTATTAATTTTTGTTAATACATTACCTGACTGTTTATGATGAAATATATATATCCAATTCACTATTATGAATAGTATAAGACATACGACCGTTAAATTTGACTTTCGTAATATATTTGTTCGTTTGTATCTTCTTATCATATTTGATGGGACATAGAGTAGATGGTGAAGTACACAGTGTAACAGTGAATTGCCATAAAAGCTGGATTCAATAATTCTTTAAACGTGAGAAAATAGAAGTAAATCGGAAGAGATAAAAGAAGGCCACTCAACTGAGATGGATGAAATGTCCCACAGAAAGCATTGTATCTTTTTTTATATAACTGGATTTATCTACACTTTTAATTTATACACAAACTGGATATCAAGGATGAAAATCCCAAGACTCACCGGGCTCGATCTGTGTATTTCTCGAATGCCAAATTAATCCCAGAAAACTTTTCACTGGGAAATGATGGATCTGTAAATCTTCGGAAGGACAATCTCTCGATGACAAAATCACAAAGACAAAAACGTGGACAAAAAATAAAAACAAGAAGGACAAAAGAAACTAAAAATAAGTCACCGAACGAAAAGTATATATTGTTAACGAGATTAAGGAACAAAGGAGACAAAATTTCAGGGCCTCTTATGGATCTGATCGGGAACAAATTTGTCAACGTGGATAAAAATTTAATTATTGAAATGTTTGCCAAGAAATATGCACGATCTTTATTGTGTACTCGCGATGGTAAACTGCGCCAGAAACAAAGTAAACCAAGAAAAATAATTCGCTCATCGGAGCACTGCCCAAAAAGGAAATGGTATGACAGGAATACATCCAATAAAATTAGACACTGATAATGAGGCACTGTAAAGAGAAGAAAACAAGGTGATGTAGTATTATAAATAGATTGCTGCTAAGGTTCGCACTCCTATTTACTTCTCCTCTTGTATTGCGATGTTTTCACGAACCAATCTTGTCTGTGTCCCCCCTATTAAGAAAATAAATGGAATTTTAAAGCCCCCATGAAACGCTGCGGCCCCCAAATCGGCCACTCGTTTGCACACTGCCCACACCTCAATCCCAAACTTATCTCACCATATCATTGTTGAAACAAATAGCTTAGATCTAGCCTACTTTCCATAGTGAATCACTCTCTTTACAAAAGGATTTCAAGAAGACTTACAAGTCAAGAAGAAGAAGAAGAAGAAGAAAATGCAAAATATCGGAAAATATTCTAGCATCTAATCAGTAAAGAATAAAAAAACAATGTTTTTGGTGAACGTACAATGGCTCTCTATTAAATTGAGCACTAGTAACGTTCCCTGGAACCGATTTAAAAGTGAAGTACACTTCCAAATCTTTACAATTCTCTTGCATAAAAAGAGGTCCTCCAATGCTAAAAACGAGAACCTCTCCAATGCAAGAGAAGTTGCAGCAGTAAACTAAATACCATAGATATATCTATATATGAATACACCTCTTGATAAAAGGAAAAGAAAATAAATGCAAATTGAAATCAAATATCCAAATTAGCACCTTTAGATTTCTTCTTCAATGACACCCTTGGAGGAAACGTAAATACCGTCTAAGAATTTACGGATATCCTTGTTTCTAACTCTACAAATTTGTTGAATATCAGCGGCGTTTTGAGACACGTTTTCAACAGAGTTACCAGATAAGACAATTTCATCCTTTTGAGTGGTGGAGAATTCAATCTCAACACCTTCTCTAACTGGAACTAATCTGACCTTCTTATCACCTAAGAAATTTCTAATTTCAACAAACTTAGCACCGTCCTTTTCAACAACATTAACATTAATTGGGAAATGCGCATAAACGTATCTCATCTTGTATTTGTAACCCTTGGTGACACCAGTGATCATGTTGTCAACTAAAGATTTGACAGTTCTTAAAGCAGCAACATGCTTTCTGTCACCATTGTGAACAGTAACCTTGATTAAAGCTGGAGAAACCTTGTTAAAAGTAACATCAATGTGCTTTAAAGATTTGCTTAAAGTACCTCTTGGACCAGTGACTTTGACGACACGAGACTTGATGGCAACGGAAACACCTTCTGGAATGGCAATGGTTTGTTCAGTTTGGATGTGCTTCATTGTAATTGTTAATGAGTTGAGGGGCTGGATTTAAATCTTTAAAATACCCAACATAAAAAATTATTTTGAAATAAAAAAATATGTTTGACCAGAAAAGGTCTTCCCAGAAATGTCCAAAATAGCGTCCTTTTATATAAATTTATTTTTTCAGATTCTGCGTCGTCCTCAAAAAAAAAATATTTTGAAAAATTTTCTTTACCTGCGGGTAACCTGAAAAAGTCTTCGGCTCATCGCATAAAAACAGTGCAATAGAAATATTTACAGGTGGGAAGTCCAAGAAGAACAAGCCAAATAAGAACGGATATAGATTCACTCAGAAGATACACATATTAAACTATGGCTCCATTAACTGCTACACAGTTACAAGCAAATAATGCTGTGAATTCTTTGCTTTCTAAAGTCTTACCAGGATCTCAAAATATCAAAGTGGGTAAAAGGAGTAAGAAGAACAATTCCAAAGGCTCCAAGGCTCAATTGATCGACACCCATTTGAAACAAAGGCTTTATGTACAACAACGAGATACTTTACGGATTAAAAAGAAGCAAAAACAACTAGAAAAGGATAAAATCAAACACAGGAAGAATGCTCTGGAAACTTTGGAAAGAAAAGCCAAATTACAAATCCTAGAGACACACAGACAAAAAGGTACTTTGACCCGTAGAGAAAAGGAATACGTTGATAAATTGGTTAAGAGTAATGTCAGTAAAGTTAAATCATTAGATGTGACTAAAGAACAAAAACAGGAGTTACGTGACTTACAGTCATTCATTCTTGCTCAGGATAATAAAAACAATCTACGGAGCAGGAAGAGAAGAACAAGAGTCAAGCAATTTAAAGAGGATCTTACATCTTCTGGGAAGAAATCTGTGGTTGATCACAGGTATGCTGGTTTGACTCCAGGTTTGGCCCCTGTCGGTTTAAGTGATGAAGAGGAATCTTCTAGCGAGGAAGAAAATGAGGATGATTATTAATCTCAATTAGTGTCACCCTTATTCACCCTCCTGCCCCCGTATCATTCATTGTAACATATAATATGTGCATATTCCATTCTACAATTTAACTATATACCTTCCATTATATACACTCTCAAAAATAAGCATATCAAAGTAATCAATAAACTTCGCTGTATCCCATTGTTTATTATTAGATCTTTTTGGAAGACCTTTAGGCTATATACAAAATATTTAAGCTATTTTTTCTTACAACGTTATTCGTTTGCTTATTCAAATGGGGCTTGACCTAATTCAAAATAAACTTGTCTGGTATCGATACATTGCTTACGAATAACTCTCTTCTTGTCAGATAATGGAACCACAGTACCCACAAGAATTTGCTCCTTGAAATCAAGACAGTAATTTAACGGTACCACTTTAGTAATAGCTTCCAATAATTGTAAAGATAACAATCTAACCAAAATAGTATTATTAACATCGTCTGGGGTGACTAATTTTAGAAGCAATGGGATTAAAGTTTGAACATGATCGGTAATTAATTGATGGAATTTCTCAGTTACATCCTTTAATGTTTCCAAAGATGATGTTCTGACTTCACCATTCTCCATCTCTAATGCTTCCAACAACATAGGTAATAAATCATTCATAAATGGTTCCACCAACTTACTTGGTGTATGTTTCAATACCAATGATAATGCAGTTAAGTAATTACATTTAATGAACATTGTCTCTGTTTCCTTATATGATGTGACTAAGATTTTGAAAATGTCACTGAAAAATTTCTGTTTGTATAATAATTTAACGTTATTATTCCATGCTATACCTTTAACCTTTTTCATAGAGTTAATATCAATGACAAACACTTCGAATAGACGGGATACCAATGATCCGACCTTTTCGTCACTTAATAAATTAATAAAATTAGTCAAAATTCCTGGGGCTAAAGATGAATTTTCCATTACTAAACCTTTACCAATCCATGTTAGAATTTCTAAATTGATATTACTCTTATCATCCCAATTGATTGATTTCTTCAAAATGTCTTCTTTAATCCATTTGTTAGTTAGAACCATTAATAGTTCTAGATAGCCCAATTTTTCTAACTCATTGTTACATGTACCAGTTTGCAGTAAAATAATGACTTTATTAAAGATCGTTTCAGCGTCTTCAAATGGAACAGATTTATCTAAGGCTGATAACATTTTACAATATGGTAATACCAAACGAGTGGGGAAATTTTCCAAGACCCCATATTTCTTTTGGAAAAGATTATTGTATTCGTTTAACTGATTATTATGTTCGTTCTTATTTGATTTCAAATTAATGAAATAGAAAATATTGGAGATAATACTGAAATTGAAATCATCATTGACAATATTTATATCATCTTTCAAGTCTAATATTTCCAATAAAATTGGTTCAATAGCCGTCTTTATTGATTGTGACTCTTCTTCTGTCATTAATGTAATATTATTTTCGAATAAGGAATAAATGGTAGACAATATTAAGAAGCAATAATCGACAGATCTTTCAGCATGAGCATTGGCCACTTTCAATAATTGATGAGTCAATGCAATAATACTTTCTTTAATCAGTTTATGTCTAGACGTGGTGAAATCTAAGATAATCTTTAAGATGGTTTCAATCTCTACATATTCATCGTTATTAAATTTGGGTAAATTATTAAATTCCAATGGGAGTAAATTTAACATTTGTTTTAATGAAACGTCATAAACTAATTCTTCATAAAATTCACTAATTAATTTCAATCCTTCTAAACAAGCATGATAAATGTTCTTATTATTATCGGTTAAGATGGTTTCAGTCATATATTGAATGATTAAAGCGATTTCTTCTGATGTCAAATAACCTTTCATTTTGACCAATTTAGTGAATTGAATGACAGATAAAGTTCTTACAGCGACTTCAATCTTGGAATTACCAGTGAGAGCCATACCAAGAATCATTAATATTTCATCTTTATATTCTGCCAATTTATTATGTGGCACTCCATTCTTAATATCTTCCATGGTGTCACCATTTTGTGTTTGTCCGAAGACCACCATATATGAATCTAGGAAAAAGGATAAATTCATTAATAATAATTTCAATTTAGGAATTTCAGTACTATTAACTAAGAATAAAGGTAAAGAATTTTCAATAATGATATTGAAAGTGGTTTCATTAGCACTACCAATACTGGCTAGGACCCCACAACTTTGTTTTAAATCTTTGGAATGTACAAAATTGGGACTCAATTCTGTTAAGATATGTGTTGCAAAATCATTAAATGCATTGATATCAAATTCCTCTAATTTTAAAGAGATGGTTCTTAATACATGTAACGCGGAATGGTAGTTACTAGCTTTATATTGTTCTTCCCCAGTAGTGACAGTGCCCGTGATGGTCCAATCTGTGTTTTTAGTGGAATTATTTACTGTGGTGGAAGGTGTGGTTGTGTCTGTATTATTTTCGATGGCGTCAGTATCTTCTAATGAATGCATAATTTCAAATTTCAAAGCTTTCCAAAGTTCTAACCATGCCGCGTTAATGGATTGACCTTTAAAATTCTGGATACATTGATCTATGGTTAATAATGTATCATTTTTCACACTGGGGGAGGACGCGGACATCTTATCAATTAAATTATTGAATGCGTCTTCTGCAAAGATATCCGTTGCGGAGATGGCAGATCTCAATGCTAGTTTCAAATCTTTGTTTGAAATCTTGTATGGATCATTTTTGGGTGGTTTGAAAGTGATGGGGAAATATGAGAATAAGATATCGAATAATTGTTGTCTTGATGGTGTGACTAGGGTGGGATCTAAAGTGGTAGTTATTTGTTTGTTTAATTTGAATGATATCATTAAATTTCTTGGATCCTTTTCCCCCGAGGCGATGTTTATGTATGTTTCTATGAATAGAGTTGTAATCTTGGCATTAATGATTTTATTATTATCATTTTTCAATTTGTTGTCGTATATGGATAGTAATATTTGGAATGGGATATATCTTATTGCAGCTAAATGGTTTGTACCGATGTAATCATTTTTCAAAAAATTCAGGAAAGACACAATTTCTTGACCCGAGATGTTATGACAATTAATTAGAGATTGGATTCCTTGGAAAGTTTCATTGATGACACTTGTATCGTCTAGTTTCGAGGTATAAAATTGGAAGATGACGGTGATTTCATTCTTGGATAAATGGTCCCTTGGTAAATCGGTTAATATGGATGAGAGACAATTTAATGCCTTTTTCCTTAATTTATCATCGTCTGAAGTCATTTGTTCTTTCAACCCGACGATGACGTCTAACAATTTCACTGGAGGTTCCTGTTCTTCCACGATCAATTTTGTTAATTGAGAGGCCACTTCTGTGGCCTTGTCATTATTAACCGTGTCATTTGCTATAAAGGATATCAGTAAGGCTTCTAATTGCTGAGACACCATTATTCTTGCGTGCACCTCCTTAGCTTGTACGAGGGATATATACTA
>JAJLXW010000543.1:7400-21893 GCA_030571515.1 Monosporozyma aquatica
CAAATATTAATGATTCCATTGAAACAAAAGAATGGGAAATACAAGTAGCTGATACTAAAACAAGACAAACTTTCAAGATTCCTAGTCAAACATCTGTTTTAAATGCATCAAGGACACAAGTTATGTATTACATGAAATTCTTATCCATCATGGGACAAGATCCAGATATAACCTATAAAAATTTGTTGCTGAATATGACTGGAAGAGGGTATAACGTAAATCAACCATTGGATCCATTGAAGATTTTCAGTTTAATGTTAGAGACTCCGTTCTTAATCTCTGATTTGGAAAAATTGAAAGATGGGAAACCTATAGGTTTTTCACAATTTGATAAGGGTGCAAAACCTAACCACAGAGTGAGTAACAACTTATCTTCATATTATGATCAATTTAATACTCCGGAGACAAAACACCTATTGCAATTTTGTACCACTTGGGACACCCCAGTGACGCTAAGATATCTTGCAGTGAGGTTATCCCAATTATATCATTGTATTGGAAAGATACTATCAAGTAGAATGGTCATTGAATATTACTGTAGAGGAGCAAATTTTCATAATGAATATTTTCAATTCAACGAAAAGCAATTTGATGAGAGTCGGATAGACTCATTGAATTTTTGGTTTGGTAAACGTGACATTCAACCTTTCGAGCCAACAATTTATAACTTTACCACTTTTTGTAAAAATTGTGATTACCGCGATGTCTGTTCATGGAAGAAGAAAGGTGAAGAGCTTTGTAAAGGAATGGGGACTACTCTCTCTTCGTTTACTAAAATAAAGTAAATAACTGTCTTATATATTCATATTTGGAATAGAATATTCCTAGTATATTCCGTTTTTAAAAAAAAGTTCGCACATAGGTAAATATTGTACTTTAAACATTTGTTATTAAAAATCCATCCTACAAATTATTTATTAATAAATGCAGGGGCTCTGCCCTACCTTGACACAGACACTAATTACCCATTTTGGGAGGAAATTAATGTTGTCAAGTTTTTCAAAAAAAATAAAGATGGAAGATAAAGACTTTTTTACTTGGACCCCAAAAGTGTTTCAAAAAGGAAGACAAGTCGGTTATAAACAAATCACTTTCCAATCATTGCAAAATGGGTTCTCCTGGTTTTAGAGGCAATTTTTGAATCTTTTTAATTTTTTGTTTGTTTTCGACTTGCAAACTTTCAGTTATTCGCCTGCAAAAAATCAACTTTTTTAAACAAATCTAAAATTATTTAACCAAAGTTCGTCAAAAATCTCCAAAAGTGTACAAATCGAGATTCAGACTTGTATACAACAATATATTAGAAACTGTAGTGGATTTAGATAATTTTTTTTTTGTTTAAATGTACCTAACAAATTTCTCTCTTTTTAAGCTTTCTCAAGATCAAATTTCAAACTTCAAATCTTGTATCAACCTTTATTGTGTATACAATACATCGATAAAAGTCCCATCTCTTAGATTCATCGAAAAATTCAACTATAAAGTGTATTTGGAATGACTTTCATAGACTCTAGTTGATTTTCCCTAGGAGCTTTCAGGAATTTCGCAACACCAGGCTATAGAAAACCTAAAAAGAAGTAACAAATGAATTGATTGTAACTGTATTTGTTAGAATATGTGACATTTATTGTCACATAATTAAGAAAGACTAAAGATTGTTTTATCACATAATTTCATTTTCCCGTATATTACGTTACTATGGGAAATATGCTACAGTGTGATGTGTGGGTGTGTCGCGCGAGGTTTCCGTTTTTCCACGGTTCTCGGCATGGAGACTTTTTCAAAGAAGAAAAGTAAATAAAATGAGATTAAAGAAATTAAATATCAAGATATATATCAGTGTATATACTGTCCATTTAGGACTAATAAAACCAGAGATCCATTAACCCACTTTATTATGAGTATCCCAAATCAAGTGAATAACTACCTTGAGTATTAAGGTGTTTTATTTCACTTATTTATTTTTCTTCCAAGAAAGCCTCAATCTTCGATATTATTTTATATTATTCCATTCTAGAATAAAGGACAGCACATTTTCTATTAAATCGAAGCTTTTATCCAAATAAAAAATATTAATAAAGAATAATAAGTTAGATGCTACATTATATGCCTATTTGAAGTTATAAATATCTGCTCAGGAGTTTCTATTTTATCTTAGAAACCTTGATGGTAAACGGAATAAAAGCATCCATTTGTAATATAGTATTACCAAATATTCTCCAAATTAGGAAAATATGTAAATTTCGGTTCTTAACAGTGTTCCGAACCGAATCCTGATTTGATACATGTTAGAAAAAGGACATTTCCTAACTAGTGATAGGGAAATAATGATATTTCAAGATGTAATTATGTGTAGGCTAGGTAGAAATAGATAATAGAGAGTTTATACAAATTCTTTAACCCATCCTGGAATAGTTTAAGCCTTCATTAGGATTTATCAGGAAGGTAAAATTATCAGCTATAGTAAAGTAGTAGTATTTCAAAAATTTAGGTTTGCTCGTATGGCGCAGTGGTAGCGCAGCAGATTGCAAATCTGTTGGTCCTTAGTTCGAATCTGAGTGCGAGCTTTCTTTTTTGCCTCTCCCAGGGAGGGGCAAGTCCAATATAACTAATTACCCTTGTCTATCATCAGCACTTTATTCAGAAAACCTTTAACACTACCAATACCTTATTATCTTTACAAATCACGAACATATGCAGTGCCAATGAATATTTAGACTCATTTCCTTTCCGTTCACCTGACAAATGTAGGTTATGACTAGTATAAATAACTAAAATAAGTCTATATCATCCAAATTGTTGTTGCAGGTTCCGGGTATAGTCCACGTTCATCATAGTGGTACGAGTTGATACATTCATAGAAGACATTCTTATTTGTTTTGTATATTCTCTTTATTATATATCCTTATTTAATTTACACAGCAATAAGATTTAACAACTAAATCTATTGCCTTTATATATTACATTCCAAAACTGTTAGTACTACAAGATGTACTAGATTGGTTTGTTTCATCAAATTCTATCTATTACCCAATATATCACTTTGTGATCAGATGGTTACATCTGTGTTTCAAATAGTCTATATTCTTGTTTCAAATATTGATAGATGACACCTTACTCAACACAAATATATGACATCTCTTAGTAGTTTGCACTCTATATCTCTCTAGAATTGGCCCTAGATATAATAGCGTAAATTAGCGTCAAATATAGAAAAGCTTAATGAAGCATTTACAAAATAGCAATAGATGAAGTGATATCCATCGAAACGTAAATACGTACAATGATTTTGTGGCCACCATTTTTTTGGTATAGGGACGTGTATTTGTTGGGAAGCAAGCGGCGCTACACTAGAGAATCCCCGATCACCTAATGTATGTGTACCTTTTGCTGGAAACAAAAATCACGAGAATGTAGCGATGGAATAATAAATTAGGTAGTTCTTAATGGAAGTGACTGAGAGCAAATATGTCCACAGCTCTTCCTGCAAGTATGACAACTAATGCTTCTCTTTTTTCCTGCGCAATATGATGGTCAACTTGGGTCACTGCTCAGCATAGGATAGAACATTTCGAGTAAATATGGGATCAAAAGAACTTTGCGATCAATAATAGATAAACTACATGTAACTTTTAGAGGGTAGTGTTCCATAATCAGTAATTCATCTTCGTATCATACGCCTTATTGCAAAATGTACTGTTATCTTATCAACTTTGCGTAGTCATATTTCCTATCCGGGAAAAAATTATAATACGTAGATTTGCGTTTTTCAAGATAAGCGATAAGATAAAAACAGATCTGGATAATTTAATCAGGATATCTCTTGATAGTTACAGTCACAAGAATAACCAAAATCACCAAATATAATCGATTTTCCCATACTAATCGACTTTTTTTTTTGAGTGAGATGATAAGGATTATGCAAAGAAGTGATACAATTACACTAGATAACCGTTAGCATAGAGAATCTAGATATGCTATCTTAAGCAAAAAAGCAAAATGGCTTCCAATGACCATTATATATAACGAAACCATCTAGCAGACTAAGTGTTCCTCCGGATATTATTTTTCTTTAGCATGCTACTATAAAGCCCCATACACTTTCATATTATCAATACCCGTTGATAAAGAAAGAACTTACATAATTAACTAATCAACTAACTACTATTCATAATGACCAAAATTGATACAAATTTCACTAATGGGTGGTCAATTAATGAATGGAAAGAATTTCACAAATCCTCTACTTCCGAAGTTTCTTACTCTACCCTATTAAATCTGATTGAGTCACAAACTATTAGCCCTGAAAATCCTGCCTGGATCTCTGTTGCGTCGAGGGAGAATTTCAATGAACAATGGATTATTCTTCAAACTAGAGGTAACAAAGAAAAACTTCCATTATATGGTGTACCCGTTGCTGTAAAAGATAACATCGATGCTAAAGGATTCAAGACGACTGCTGCTTGTCCTTCTTTTGCTTATGAGCCTGATAAGGATTCCAAAGTGGTCCAGTTATTAAGGAATGCTGGGGCCATCATAATCGGTAAAACAAACTTAGATCAATTTGCTACAGGTTTAGTTGGTACAAGGTCTCCTTACGGTAAAACATCATGTGCCTTTAGTGAAAAACATGTATCTGGTGGATCATCTGCTGGTTCTGCTAGAGTCGTTGCAGATGGTATTGTCCCAATTGCTTTAGGGACCGATACTGCTGGTTCAGGCCGTGTTCCTGCTGCCTTAAATAATTTAATTGGCTTAAAACCCACGAAGGGTATATTTTCCTGCCAAGGTGTAGTTCCAGCATGCAAGTCTTTGGATTGTGTTTCCGTTTTCTCTTTAAACTTGTCGGATGCGGACACCTGCTTTAAAGTGCTATGCCAACCTGATTTTGAAAATGATGAATATTCAAGAAGATACCCAAGTAATCCATTACAAAAATTCAAGAGGGACCTAACTATTGCAATTCCAAAAGAACTACCATGGTATGGTGAGACTGAAAATCCGAACTTGTATACTGCCGCTGTAGAAAGTTTGAAACAAACAGGTGCCAATATCATTAGTATTAATTTTGAACCTCTACTGGATTTAGCACGTTGTCTATACGAGGGCCCTTGGGTTGCTGAACGTTATGCTGCCACAAAAGATTTTCTGGCTACAAACCCTCCTGACTCTACCTTAGACCCGACTGTTTTATCTATCATCAAATCTGCTACAAATTTCGATGCATCAGATGCATTCAAGTTTGAATACAAGAGACAGGGTATCCTGCAAAAAGTCAACGATTTATTGTCATCCATTGATGTCTTATGTGTCCCGACATGTCCTTTAAATCCAACTTTTGAACAAGTCGCTGCTGAGCCAATATTAGTGAACTCGAGACAAGGTACATGGACTAATTTTGTCAATTTGGCTGACATGGCTGCTTTGGCTATCCCTGCTGGTTTCAGATCTGATGGTCTTCCAAATGGTATAACATTGATTGGTAAGAAATTCACTGATTACGCATTATTGGACTTAGCTCATAGATATTTCACAGAGAGATTCCCTGCTTCCTCTAGATCATATGGTATCTTTTCAAATAAACGTATTTCAACTGCAGATGAAGTAACAGGACCAGAGGTAAATCCTGCTAATTCCATTAAGTTAGCTGTTGTAGGTGCTCACCTAAGTGGCCTTCCATTACATTGGCAATTAGAGAAGGTCAATGCAACCTATCTATCAACCACAAAAACATCGAAATCCTACCAATTGTATGCACTTCCAAAGAATGGTCCTATTTTAAAACCTGGGTTAAGAAGAGTTGATTCTGAGAAGGGGTGTCAAATCGAACTTGAAGTTTACAGTATTCCAATAGAACGCTTTGGGGAATTTATTTCCATGATACCTGAACCATTAGGAATTGGTTCTGTTGAACTAGAATCTGGCGAATGGATTAAGTCATTTATATGCGAAGAAGCTGGTTACTTAGCTAAGGGTTCAGTTGATATAACATCCTTTGGTGGTTTTAAATCATATTTTAATACTGTTAGTGAAAAAGAGAAGAAAATGGAGAAGCCCTTCAATACCGTATTAATTGCCAACAGAGGTGAGATCGCTGTTAGAATCATTAAAACCTTGAAGAAATTAAAGATCAAAACTGTGTCTGTTTATTCTGATCCTGACAAATACTCACAACACGTTATTGAATCAGACTTTGGTGTTCCGCTACATGGTTCTACCGCTAGCGAAACCTATCTCGACATGGATAAAATTATTCAAGCTGCCAAAGATACCAACTCTGAAGCTATTATTCCAGGTTATGGTTTCTTATCTGAAAACGCCGACTTCTCTGATAGATGTGCTTTGGAAGGTATTGTTTTTGTTGGTCCTACTGGTGATACTATTAGAAAATTAGGTCTAAAGCATTCTGCTAGAGAAATAGCTGCTAAAGCTAAAGTACCGCTAGTTCCAGGTTCTCCCTTAATTACTGATATGTCCGAGGCAAAGGCTACCGCTGAAAGAATAGGCTATCCGATTATGGTTAAATCAACTGCAGGTGGTGGTGGTATTGGTTTGAGAAAGGTAGAAAGTGAAGATGAAATCGAAGAGATATTTGCTACTGTCCAACATCAAGGCCAATCATATTTTGGTGATTCCGGTGTGTTTTTAGAAAAGTTTATTGAAAACGCCAGGCATGTGGAAGTTCAGATTATGGGTGATGGGTTTGGTACTGCTATTGCTATAGGTGAACGTGACTGCTCTCTTCAACGTCGTAACCAGAAAATTATCGAAGAAACACCAGCACCAAATATCAGTGAGAAAACAAGAAAAGCTATTAGAGCTGCTGCTGAAAGTTTAGCATCCCATCTTCGTTACAAATGTGCTGGTACTGTCGAGTTTATCTACGATGAGGTCAAAGATGCATTTTACTTCCTTGAAGTCAATGCTAGATTACAAGTTGAACACCCTATCACAGAAATGGTTACCGGTCTTGATTTAGTCGAACTAATGGTCTTGATTGCAGCTAATAAGTCTCCAAACCTTAAGAATCTCAATTTTTCTGTCTCTGGTGTTTCTATGGAAGCAAGATTATACGCTGAAAATCCTTTGAAAGATTTCAGACCTTCACCTGGTCAATTAACTCACGTTGAATTTCCTCAATGGGCAAGAGTAGACACTTGGATTGAAAAAGGTACTGTCATTTCTCCTGAATATGATCCAACTTTAGCCAAGATCATTGTCCATGGTAAAGATAGAAACGATGCTCTAGCGAAATTGATTTTGGCTTTGGAAGAAACAAAGGTATACGGCTGTGTCACTAACATCGAATACTTAAGATCCGTTGCTTCATCCCAAATGTTTAAGGAAGTAAAGATTTCCACTAGTATCCTTAACAGTTACGACTTTAGAACGACTGCCATAGAAATTGTCAGCCCTGGTGCTAGTACCTCTATTCAAGATTATCCTGGTAGAACTGGTTATTGGAGAATTGGGGTACCTCCTTCTGGTCCCATGGATTCTTACTCATTTAGGTTGGCTAACCGTATTGTGGGTAATACAGAGTCTGCTGCTGCAATGGAAATAACTCTTAGTGGTCCAACAATAAAGTTCCATTTCAATACGACAATTGGTATATCTGGTGGTGTGGTATCATGTTCCTTGAATGGTATCTCAATTAACCAATATGAATCTGTTGATGTCCAAAGAGGTGATATTTTAAGTATTGGCAAGTTATCTGTAGGCTGTAGAGCCTATCTAGCTATTAAAGGGGACTTTGATCTACCCGAATATCTTGGATCAAAATCTACTTTTACATTAGGTCAATTTGGTGGTTATAATGGCAGGGTACTTAAAAAGGCTGATATCTTATTCATGAAGGAATCCACATCAAACGTATTACCCACAGTTATACCTACTTCTATTATTCCCTCAATATCAACAGATAAACATTGGACTATCGGTGTTACAAGTGGTCCTCATGGTTCTCCGGATATTTTCACGGAGGAATCGATCGGAGAGTTTTTCAGCGAAGAATGGAAGGTGCATTATAATTCTAATAGATTTGGGGTAAGGCTTACAGGTCCTAAACCAAAGTGGGCCAGGAAGGATGGCGGTGAAGGTGGTCTACACCCTTCTAATGCGCATGATTATGTATACTCAGTTGGGGCTATTAATTTCACTGGTGATGAACCGGTTATTGTCACATGTGATGGTCCATCATTAGGTGGTTTTGTTTGTCAAGCGGTTATTCCAGAAGGTGAGTTATGGAAGATTGGCCAAGTTAAACCTGGCGATATCATAAGATTTGTTCCCATTAGTTATGACGGTGCTAGATATTTAAAAGAATCCCAAGATACTATGATTAACTCCTTACATGCTGCTGATTCTGTCAAGACTCTCTCAGACCTGGTGCTACCAAGCTACGAGAACCCAATTCTCGCACAAATTAGCCACAAGAACGAATACAGCCCTAAAATTACATACAGACAAGCTGGTGACCGTTATATCCTTATAGAATATGGTGATGACATTATGAATTTCAATTTAAGTTATAGGGTCCATTGCCTAATTAATCTTGTTAGACAAAATCAAACTGCTGGTATTGTTGAAATGTCCCAAGGTGTTAGATCGGTGCTAGTTGAATATGATGGTTACAAGATTTCACAACAACTTTTGGTTAAGACATTATTAGCCTATGAAAATGAAATTTGCTTCGATTCTAACTGGGTAGTTCCTTCCAAGATATTCAGACTTCCAATGGCTTTTGAAGATTCGAAAACATTAGCTTGTGCTACTAGATATCAAGAAACAATCCGTTCTACTGCTCCTTGGTTACCAAATAATGTTGATTTTATTGCAAATGTGAATGATATTACTCGTCAAGATGTCTATGATATGCTGTATTCCGCTAATTTCATGGTGTTAGGTTTGGGTGATGTCTTTTTAGGATCACCTTGTGCTGTTCCACTAGATCCTAGACAAAGGTTGCTTGGTAGTAAGTATAATCCGTCTAGAACATATACTGAAAGAGGTGTGGTCGGTTTGGGTGGTATGTACATGTGCATTTATGCTGCTTCAAGTCCTGGTGGTTATCAACTAACTGGTAGAACAATCCCAATCTGGGATAAATTATCTCTTTCCAACTTCGGTAAGGACCATCCTTGGATGTTAACTCCATTTGATCAAGTTGAATTTTACCCAGTCTCTGAAAGTGAATTAGAAACATTGATTGAAGAAGCAGACTTGGGTAAATTTGTAGTTGATATCAAGCAAAGTACATTTGATCATGGTTTATATATGAAGTGGTTAAAGGAGAATGAAGAGTCCATCAACGCATTCCGCGAAAGACAAGAAGGCGAAAAGAAAGAGGAATTCACTAAACTAATCCAAAATTCAAATAAAGAATTCTCAACTTCACAATCCACAAAGAGTGATACTCCTGTTGATGAATTTGCTGAAAATGTTACTATGATATATTCTGAATACTCTGGTAGATTCTGGAAGCCAATGGTTTCTGTCGGTGACCCAATTAAACAAGGCGAAGGTTTAGTCATCATTGAAGCTATGAAGACTGAAATGATCGTAGCTGCCGATGTAGCCGGTAAAGTCTTAAAGATTTTCCATGAAAATGGTGATATTGTCGAGTCTGGTGATGTAGTTGCTGCTATCGAGTGTGTCAACTAAAATAAAAATCCCTTTTCCTTTTTTTATTATACATATAAATATTATATAACATGATTGCATATAGTGCAATTCTGAAAACTTATGTACACTAATGAAAATAATCTAAACTAACTTAAAGCTTCAAGAGAAATCAACAATATGCCTTCTACATAACAGTGTCCACCTCCTTATTTACATCTTTGCATACAACATATTTTAGTTAACAATATTTACTGGGGGTTTACCTCTTTGTATAAGTAAATGATATTGGGTTACTTCAATGATTAGATAAAATAAAGAATTCTATTTCAGCATTCCTAATGGGTTATCAATGGGGTTCTACTATCTTTTGATGCTGCCAGGTTAGACCTTAAATATACTTCATTTTCTTGGTCTCTTTGATGCATCTGCATCGAAGCCTGAGCAATCTTAATTCTTTTTACTATTCTTTTCTTTTGCCATGAAATTGGTATGTATGGGATGTAGCCACATTTTTCTTCCTCAATCAATACATTGATTATGAGTATCAAACACAACCAGTAGACAATGTAACTAATAACGGAACCGTAGGTAGCGCTATTAGTCCATCCAAAGATTGCAGTTAACAACATCCAAAACCCATCAGTCTCCCCATTACAACAATTAACATGCCAAACCGATTTAGAAATATCATATGAACCAGGTCCACTACCGACCTCTGACATATCTTGTCCATTACATTTGTTAACATAATCTTGCAATTCTAATTGCCAAATCCCTTTTGAGAATAATCCTGCGGCAATCAAATACATGATACATGTGGTGATAGAGAGACAGATTTTCAAAGATAATGAGCTCGAGTATTTGAAGAAGAAATAACCCAAAATCCCACTTATTGTTACTGCAGTTAGCATTGATAGTGGGATTGATGTCAAAGGTTGATCAATTCCAACACCACCTACAAATACCACAGCTTCTAACCCCTCCCTTAAAGTGGTCACAAATGGCAGTATAAAAAAGGCATATTTACTACTAAAGCTAACCGCTTTATTTGTATGTTCTTTTAGAAATTCGCCTTGTTCTGAATAAATTATATTGGCCAATTTTACTCTAAATTTCTCTCTTAATTTACCCATTCTTAGGAAGAAGAGACCCATTACAGACATAATGACTGATGCAATTATACTTAATATCCCTTCGTAATAATGCTCACTTAAGGACCATAAATCTGAACCGATATGATAAAATATTACAATAAAAGTCCCGCCTATGATAAGACATAGAACCAAACCGAGTAAACCACCGCTCCAGATTTGGAATTTTAATCTCTTGTATTTTTTCAATTTCTCATCATTGATTGATTGAGTTCTTTCCTCATCTCTCACTTCTCTGGGGAAATCGAACAATTCTTCCTCCTCTTCTAAGGAGAGACCTTGGTCTGTGGTAGCATCAGAAGATGAAGAGATACCATATATATCACTTGTCCTATTACCTGAGGTTGTATTGCGTGTGTCTTGGTCTGTGACACCTAACGCCTGTCGAACAATAGTGATAAGGATAGAAATGATTACGATGATTTCCAATGATTCTCTTAAAAATATGAAGAATATTTGGAAGGAGAAGTAATCTTCAAACATTGTCTTAACTTATTGTAGTTGTGTATAAAGCAGGTTTGATAATAATATAATGTTTAAGTCATATACCTATACAACTTCCCTCAATAGAAGATAAACTTGTCGTCTTTGGTTTTGTTGGAAACTCCGACATTTAAATTTAAAGTTTCGCCTCCCTTTAAATAAAAAAAAAGAGGTGCGTAAGAATTGGTTCTTTGCTAAAAAGAAGTAAACAAGAAAATGGAAATGGAAGAAGGTTAATATATACATATATATATAATATATTTTACATCATCAGAGTATTCTACATTAAAACTGACCTATGTTTTTTTTTTTACCTTTATTTCTTTTGATCGATTTGTTTTGGCATTTGGTAACCTTGTGATTGGAAGAACTGTCTAGTACAGAAATAATAATCTAACCATGTTTGGTCCTTTTTCGGTTCACAAATACATTTATTTTGTAATCTGATGTCTTCTTCAATCGGACAAGAATGGAAATCAGGATGATAAAATCCTAACCCATCAAAGAAATGTAATTCTGACTTATCAAGGAATAATGATGCGGCAATAGAATGAACTGGAGCATCCCCCCATCTTTCATAAAAGAATCCACCACTCTTGTCTAAATAATCGAAATATTCCCTATAAGCCTTTGATCTATAAAATTCTAAAGAGGCAATTTCAAAATTAGTCCAGAAATGACACATATTGTATGTCTTACCATGATCATTGGATACAAAATCCATTAAATTGTTTTTATTAACATGTTGTGGATATTTTTCTGTAAAATCAGTAACAGTTTGCCATAAAGATGGGATTGTAGCTTCATATTCACTGACAGATAAGATAAACCCATATTTCTTCTTATTAACTTTCATAAATTTAAAGATATCATATTGGAAATCACAATATAATTTAATATCAGTGTCTACTCTCCAATAATATTCATATTCGTCTAATAATGGTGTTTCGAAGAAGAAACCTGATTGATAACGACACATATGTCTATATGGTACGGATCCACCATATGGAACATCCTTTTCACTCATTGCTTGCCTTGCTTTAGTAAATTTCTCATTATCAATAAATGAGGGGACAGACCAATGTTCCTTGGGGATCAATCCATATTTTGTCTTACCAGAGACCAATGCGGAAGTGACTCTCTTAAATTCATCGGTAAATGGTTCATCATTTAAAAACACCCAATCATAATGATATCTGTTATTAAAACGGTCTTCTACATGTCTGATGGAATAAACTAAACTCCATAGATCACTATTTCTTGCTAATGTCACCATGGCAGCACGGACAGTCTCTCCATCATCCTCTGGATGAATAACTTTTTGAGAAATATCAGTAAATGGCATCAAATATTCTTTATTGGAATCATATCTGCTAATGACAGTGGCTGGGATGTGAGATTTACCACTCTTCCCATAACCAGTATTATCACTAGAGGGTGAATGCATCAAGAACAAGATGGTCAACACCATGATCAAACCTGCAAACACCAATCTAATACTCTTTTGGTATTTTCTCACCAATAGAGCCGACTTTGGAGTCAATCTTTTCTTACCTTCAGCACCCATTGCGTGTATGTGTATCTTAATCTCCTTTTGAGTTCTTCTGGGGTTACTGTGTCTATCAAAGGACCTCCAAACAAGCTGTGAAGATCACTACTTTATATTCATTCGATTTACATCGATCTTTTTTTTTTTTTTGGACGCGTTTTGGGCCTCGAGAATACGAAAAATTACCTTTAACTGTGATTTTCCACTACGTAATTGTAGAGATTAACGATGAGATTAAGCGGATACATGGCAAGTTTATGAAGATAAAGGCTCTTGCGCTGATGCATCTACTATATACTGGAAAGGGGAGGTGTTGTATATATGAATAATGAGCCAGAACAAGGATATTATCACTAAAGCTTGTGATGTGGAAGGTGAAGCGTTATCAGGAAAACAAATTTCAGAGATTGTGCACAAGTATGAAGCAATAGAGGATAACCAATTGGTCTCACAAGTATTAAACCCAGATAATACAGGGGATTTTACTTTGAAATATATCTCTGAACATGAGGAATTTATAACTCTCGAGGAAGGGCACAAAATACGTATCTGTCATAATCTAACAGTGCAAACTAACACATCTCCCATCACGCACAATAAACTGGTTATATTCATCCATGGGCTTGGTGGATCTTTGGAACAATTCTTACCCCTAATGAAATTAACAGATCTTTCAAATAAACAATTCTTAGCCATTGATTTAATGGGATTCGGTCAAAGCGATGAATTTGATGAATATCCAATGCTAAATATTGTCAAACAAGTATACGATATCGTTAATAACATTGTCAGCTCCCATTTGCACAATATCATCCTGGTTGGTCATTCGATGGGATGTTATATTAATTTACATCTTTTGACTTATTATATTAAAGAATGGCATATATCTAAATTAATACTATTGGCTCCACCAGCACCAACAGTGACTAATTTAGCTAAAGAAAATAGATTGGCACAATGGACTTTAAAATTTTTATACAGAGTTCCTTGGCTAGTAACATTTTATAGAGAATGGTTTGATCAAAGTAAAGGATTAAACAGTTCTGGTATTCAGAATTTTTTCCATCAAGCGAATCCTCAAGATGATAACGACAAAGAGAATATTAGATTAAGATATTTGAAATTGGTACAATATTATAATAACGTCCAGATTAAGAGTAGGAGTCTTTTAGGTTATTTATTAGGGTGGATCCCATTGGACTGGGATCAGATAAATTCTAATATGGATCAATATAATACTAAAGTCATCATAATCTCTGGTGAATCAGATCAAGTCACTGACGTGAATTGTGCCAAGGATGTACAAAATTCATTTATAAATACAAATGAAAATCATGTTGAATTGATAACCATCGCACAATGTGCACATAATATTACTTTTGACTCCACAATGAAACTATGTGAAATATTCATCGAGAAGGTTATTTAAAAATATGAAAAATCGTTGCTCATAAATTGTCATATATCATAATGCCATAAATATATATTATATAATATATTCCATAAAATCATAAATAATTGAAAATATAAATGTATAAAAGTGTTTTTGTTTTCGTTACCGCCGTGATGCTAATGTGCAAAATAGAATGTCTATAGTAGTGTGATGCGTTATTTTAAATAGAGTAGCTAAGTTTATTTTGTATTCTTTCTTTTTTTTTTTTTTTTTTTTTTTTTTTTTTTTTTTTT